>JANJGK010005642.1:0-44163 GCA_039081455.1 Macrobrachium rosenbergii | reverse complement strand
AAAAAGATAAAGTTCATCTTAGTGATATAGGACATAAATATGGCATCGACAGTCTTTTGTCTTCAGGAAGCCACTGACTTCCACACACACACAACAGAAGCCTCTTATTTCTCTTTCTAATATTTCAATATTTTTCATATTTCCGAAATAAATTACTTTCTGGATTTCGGCAATATTTACCTCATCATATACATAATACAAAATTTTTCAAAGAATGAAGAATTACTTTGAGACCAAATCAGAGAGAGAGAGAGAGAGAGAGAGAGAGAGAGAGAGAGAGAGAGAGAGAGAGAGAGAGAGAGAGAGAGAGAGAGAGAGAGGTAGCCAAGACGAAATGTAGGATTCACCAGGATAGGTAATTATGTGTGCCACCTAAACTGTTCTCGTTTTGTTTCCCAGAGATATGCACCGTTCGTGTCAAGTCTCTATGTCAAATTCTATTTCATTATTTACACATGATGCTAAATAATATAAATGGCTTAATTCCAGTGTCGTAAAATGCCTTATGACCAACTTTCGGATTTCATAATTGACTCCACATAAAATGACCCATCCACCCAATTGTTTTGAACAAGTGGTCTCTTGACTTTTCGCCCCTTACCCGTGCTTGCGCAGCCACGAGGGATTGGTGCGATGATAATATATTCTCCATTCATGCTTGAGCAGTGATACTGTCCTTGATGATGACATCAACATGATTTATAAACATTTGAAGCCCCGAGAGAAAAACACACTCAAAGGAGGAGGTGGTCTGAGAGCACAGTCCTCCTACCGGCTGGCTTAACCCAGGAAGGAAGGAAGGAAGGACGACATCATTTGCTAGAAGACCCCAGACCCTATTACTAGCCAACGCAAAGGTGCTAACATTCAATATGAAATGCAGATGTGCAACACAATCTTACAATTGAAAGCTGAGCAGACGCCTTAAAATAACAGCGACCCTAATGCCTTTTAAACCCTAAAAATCACCAGCACCCTCGCTGACACAATCCTGCCCTTGGCAATGGGGTCGTCAGGCTGCTTACCACGGTTCTAAAGCCTGAGAAACTCTGGCAACGGCAGCCTTCATGAAATAAAACAACGATATTCAGCCTGGTGCTCTTAGATACACACACACAACAGTCTGTATCCGTACCAACTGTGCTGAGAGAGAGAGAGAGAGAGAGAGAGAGAGAGAGAGAGAGAGAGAGAGAGAGAGAGAGAGAGAGAGAGAGAAGGCCCCCCCCCCTCTTCCCTGCAAAAAGTCAACCTGCCTCAAGTGCAAAAGGCAACATGATACTGTATCCATGAAGTCTTTGTCTGATTGGGAGAAAGTTCACTGACGAAGGGATTCTTCAAGATTTGAGAGATAAGAACAAGGCAAGGCCACCCACAAACCAACCCCGCCACCACCATCAGTGGCCCCACCCCCTCAAACAACCAGCTTCATGAACATCATCAGTCTAGAGAGGGGCTATTCAAAACTGCTCCGATGATCAAACATGGCGAGCTAAGAAGGAATGACCTACATTTCTAAGACATCCAGCAAAACAACCTGTGCCTTCTTAAACCTTCTGTCTGCCTCCCGCCCTCCCTCCCTTCGTGCCAACATCCTCACAAGAAAATGATTCATCAAAAGGACGTGAGGCGCTGTTCTCCTCCCATCCCATTCTCACCAATTCCCATCGTCAATCAAGCCTTATTCACCAAGCTTTAACATGCACATCACAGATAGAGTAAAACCCTTATATAGACCACACAGTCAGTTCATAATCCCTAAAGCGAACAGACACTTTTCAAATCCTAAACAATAAAATAATGATCTTGCCGTTCTCTTCCCCCCGCCGACCCCCCAACCCCCAGAAAAAAACCACAAGACATTGCTTGATGGCTTGGTGCACTAGGTCGCAATGAGGTACCACAAACCCATAGTCTATGTCTATGTAGAAAATTCGTCATTTCACAAGCATTTTCGGCTTTATTGCATTGTACTTAAAATCAATAAACTGTGCACTGAGTCCATCTCCATTCACAGTATACTGGTTCCATGTATGTACTTTCGTGTTTAAATACCAGATTTTAGGCTTTGAATTTGTAATATATGCATAGGGAGCCATTCACTTGTTGTTTGTGAATAATCGGAGTATGATTTGTTCTTTGGTTTTCATGTTATTGACGTATCTTTGGCTAAGCCAAGTCTAGGCCTATGTTTCAGAGACAGGATTGGTTGACCTGTTGTTTTTTTGTTTAATTGGTCAGTATTTTCGTGGTTAGATATTAAGTTTGATATTCAGATGAAATGTGTATAGACATCCATTTATTGCAGTGGTTGATTAATCCACTGGTTTTCTGCTTGACGACGTTCCTGGGCCAAGCCAAGCCTAGGCCTATGTTGGTTAGTTAGGTCAGATTACGTTTCCTTATGGCATCACTGCCCTTCAACTTGACTTATTAAAGAGTGTAAGGCTTGATTTGGACCTCTGGACTGTCAACCAACAGATGCTTAGCAGGAATATGATAGTAGCTGAGTACATTGCTGTCAGACGCCACGTTTTTGCCATTGACAACCTTCAACATTTTGTACGTTTCAGTTAAGGTTAAAAGTTGTAAACAGGTTTAATTTAGTATTAGTTCCCCGTTATTGTTCAAGATAAAAGCTCATTTTTGCGTGACGACGGTCTTTTTCCTTTCAACTTTGCTTTTTTAAGTGTCTTTAGCCACTCCACTGGCGAGAGTTTGTGGCTGGGCTACTAATTACGAAAGTAAAGCTTTATTTAATAATAATAATAATAATAATAATAATAATAATAATAATAATAATAATAATAATAATAATAATAATAATAATAATGTTGTTGTATATCTTTTGATATTGTGCCCACGATCCAGTCCAAATGTATCTTGTTGGTACCATCAAGTTTATTACTGTAGAACGTTTTTCTTTCACTTAATGCCTCCTGGAGTATCTTAACTCTTTAACAACTGGGGTTGAATCCCACTACACTCACGGGCTACTTTTTATTATTGTGTTTCTGCTCTTGTCTCGAAAAGCAGGGTAAGGGGAGTTGGAGAAATGTGTTGCCCTGATTTTTGACAGTCTATTAGAGAGAAATAGAGAGACTGAATACTTATTTTATCCCGTCGAGACCAATCCAGTATTTAATAGGCGTGAGGTGGTGCACGTTTAGACTGATTCCTGATTGTTTCTCTCTCTCTCTCTCTCTCTCTCTCTCTCTCTCTCTAATTGTTGTTAGTCTTTCCCATAAAACATTTTGACGTCATGACACATGGACCGATCACCTAACGTTTGTTGCAAGTTTTTGTTAACGCTAAATCTGTTTTATGAGGATTTAACTTTTTTTTTTATTACTTTTTTGGGGGCGAATTTGAGATACTTTTGGAATTGTTTTGAGAATATTAGGACTTTATTTTTTTTTATTTAACAGACATGGTACTAATTCTTACCACGCAGTTATTTAAAAGGAAGAATAAATAGTGAACCAAAGAGGAATTAATGTCTTAATATAGTACTAATATTTTAGACTTGGTTACGTGGTCGATTTTGAATATAAATACATTAATTTTCGTAACATAGTCTTGTTAAACTTCACTGTGAGTTTGAGGATGACTGTGGAACTAACTATTGGTTGGTTGAAGGAATCATAAGCCTAGTGTGGACCTTTGGACTTACATCGTCCAATCCGAATGGAGTATGGATGCAAAACTTAGTTTTACACTGGAACCATTATATTTATCTGAAAATGTTGTTGCCAAAATGAAAAATGAGAGTGAATTCATTTACAACTTTGTTTTCCAAGAATGCATTTTCAGATTAATTTGAATGTAGGAAACCGCATTGATTTCAGTTGTTGGTTCTTATCGAAAATCATTTTTCAGATTAAGAGGCTAATGTTTAGACGTTTTCTGCGGTAAAATTTACACGTCTAGTGTAATAATCTGATACACAATCGAATCATTTATATATGTTTATGTATGTATGTGAAATGTATGGTGTGAAAATGACTTAATGCCGCTAAATTAGAAAACGGGAAACTTCGAAGTCACTATTTGCAACTGAAGGACCAATTGTAAACATATACACCAACCGGAGACTTTGTAAACAAGTTCTCATTACGATAACTGGTTTTGAAATATACGAGTATGAACATTTCCTCTCACTGAGAGAGAGAGAGAGAGAGAGAGAGAGAGAGAGAGAGAGAGAGAGAGAGAGAGAGAGAGAGAGAGAGAGAGAACCATCAGTGAAATTTTGAAGTTGCGTTCACTTTGCCAAAATGGCTTTCACACGATTGTGGTTTATGACCAAATGCCTCTTTATTTCCTGACATTTAATTTGAAATATATCGAAACCGCAGTTGAAAGAGGACCAGAAAGAGTCAAGTATTCAATATAAAACTTGACAATGTGACGGAACACTCGAAAAAAGCCCTTTTGGAAGTAAATCGAAAACTAAGTTGGTCCAAAGTTGTGGGTGAACAGTTGAAGGGGAAATTCAGATGCCAATGGCAGCGTTGGCAACGCCTCGTCCCAGACTCACTCTGGAAGAAGGATGAGATCCTACAGGAACTGTCTTCCTGGGAATAGGATACGCTATATTTGAGGTAAATCTTTTCAAGTATTCCTTATACTGTGGTCATGGTTTTGTTCACATCAAAGACCTGATTTTGTTTTATACCTGATGAAGAAGTAAAGTTTGGTTTTATATTTGAACAAGTATACGGGTCACGGTATATTTGCGTACTCATATTAATTTTAGTAAATACTAACAATTTTGCCTTATAATGCTGATAACCTGACGTTTTTAAATTATTATTATTCATCTTTATTATTTTCTAATTTAAATTCCACATAGGCCTAGGTGATGTTTGAAGTTCAACATGAGAGCATAGAAAACTGCGAAAGCCTAAAATGATGATGTTGGAAAGCGATAGCTGGAGAGAGAATCTCTCTCTCTCTCTCTCTCTCTCTCTCTCTCTCTCTCTCTCTCTCTCTCTCTCTCTCTCTCTCATTTGACTTTCTGCCGTACTGAGAATATGACAGTGAGTAAATCAGAAAATATCTTTGGTACTACCTTCACATCGTAACTCCTCTCTCTCTCTCTCTCTCTCTCTCTCTCTCTCTCTCTCTCTCTCTCTCTCTCTCTCTCGAGTTAAAAAGCGCAAACACAAGGTTTTTTAATCCTAATTGCCTCTTCAATATGCAAATATTAGCTGCGTAATAACAATTTATAAAGTAAAAGAGTTTTGTGTATGTCTGAAAACTCATAATGTATATTTCAAAATACTTTTGATGTAATAAAGCCGCCTTTAATCTAGCACGGGCTCTTGCTCCTGAAGCAGTCCTTAATATTTGAAATCACGGTCCTGTTCTCTTTCTAATTAATTTAATTTTCTTTTGAATGCTCATTAATAAGAATGATATATTACAAACTTCCTTAAAATACAGTTCCCTCATTGTAAGTGCACGCTGTGCTTGTATTAAATGAATAATTTTAATGTAAATTGAGCTGTATAATGTACTTTAATAAGAATTTTACCATCATCTGTAAATTATAGTTCCGCATTGTAAATGCACACTGTACTTGTTGTAAATAATTATAATGAAAATTGAATGACATAATGTAGAACGCTATTTTCCCCTTCACGCGAATGTTTACAAAGCATCATTCATGTTTATCTTGGATCTACCTGGCATCAGTGTCCTTTACTGTGTTAAGTTAAACAGGATCTGAGTAGGCGACGTCTAAACAGTCCATTAGTGTGAGTGTTTAGTCTCAGCCTCATTAATAATGGCTGCTAATTGCCTGTAAGGACGAGTGCTCTCTTGCTGATTGATAGGTTTTAGGTTAGTGTTAGATTTGACTGAATATACGTTTTCCTTTTTAAGTTTGGACAGTTAATAGTTAAGCATATATAGGTGCTTGCAACCTGGTAGGTAGGGTGGTTGTGCCGTCAGTGCACCTCACATGGTGCACTGTCGGCTTAACCAGTAGAATTTGACCATCAGATATATATACAGAGTTTTTCATTGATTCAGTCCCTTGTCGAGTTCATTAAAATATTCATCCTTGTACAGATGTTCCAGCAGGATACATGAACATTAATTTAGACTTTTCAAGATTTGAACATCATTTAAACTGTTCAAGATTTGAACATCATTCTGACTTTTCAAGACTTGAATATTTAGACCTTTCAAGACTTGAACATCAATTAGATCTTTCAAGACTTGAACATTTAGACCTTTCAAGACTTGAACATTTAGGCCTTTCAAGACGTGAACATTTAGACCTTTCAAGACTTGAACATCATTTATATTTTTCAAGACCTTTGAACATCATTTAGAATTTTTTAGACTTGAGCATCATTTAGACTTTTTAAGACTTGAACATCATTTAGACTTTTCAAGACTTGAACATCATTTAGACATTTCAAGACTTGAAAATCATTTAGATTTTTTAACCCTTGAACATATTTAGAATTTTTTAGACTTGACCATCATTTAGACTGTTTAAGACTTTAATATAATTAAGACTTTTTAAGACTTGAACATCATTTTGACCTTTTAAGAATTGAAGATCATTTAGACATTTTAAGACTTGAATACCAATTAGACTATATAAGAATTTAATATAGTTTAGCCTTAGACTTGAAAATCACTTAGACTTTTTAAGACTTTGATTTAGACTTTTTGAAACATGCATATCATTTAGACTTTAAGATTTGAGGATCATGTAGTCTTCTTAAGACTTGAACATCATTTAGACTTTTTAAAACTTGTACATCATTAGACTTTCTAAGACTTGACTTTGGGTTCATTTGGACTTTGAAATCCAACAAATGAGAGAGAGAGAGAGAGAGAGAGAGAGAGAGAGAGAGAGAGAGAGAGAGAGAGAGCATCGAAGTATTAGTGAAATACAACAAATGAGAGAGAGAGAGAGAGAGAGAAAGCATCAAAGTATTTAGCGGCTGTCAGTTGGGAAAGAGGGGGAGAGAAAGATTTGCTGCCAAGAAATCTTTCTCTCCCCCTCTTCCTCAACTATTTTGAGGGGAAGGGAGACATTTGACACTAGTTTGAAGGTCTGTTGGAGAGAGAGAGAGAGAGAGAGAGAGAGAGAGAGAGAGAGAGAATATGAATACATTCGGAGAAAAATATTTGTTTATATATATATAGTCCTCCATTGGCTGAGGGGGTCCCTCCCCGTGTGCATGAAAGAGGCGCGAAGTTTCTCTTCATTTCCATAAACTAGACTCTGAGGGATATCAATCACAAAAGTCTGGGTAGACTTTTGGTGGCCTGGCAATAAGCGAGGAATTGACCCCTGAAGTAACGCCTATGCCACTCTAATGGTACCAAAATTAAGGGTAGGGCAAATAGAAATCGCTATATCTTGGGAAGTATCAGTCACAAAACAACGAAGTACATCTTAAAATGTTTGTATTTATATCCTTTATACATATCAGTCATCATAAAAAAATGGTATTCAAATGAGGTCACCAGAGGTCAAAAATCTAATGTAAATCAATATTTCACAATAGTGCAGAAAGTACCCGTCAAAATCACATAAACACTAATTTTCTGATTTATTCCAGATGAATCCTTTAGAAAACATGTTACTGACCATTTTGGTATGCAATATTAAACCCTTTTATGTCTAATTGAGCCGCAAAATATAAGAAACATTGCTAGAAATTCACAAGCAGGCTTTTGCCGTTCACTTAATGTTTGAAAGTGTAATGTCATGCTTGTGTCCTCTTATTAGGAATCTTCGGGTGAATTTTGGGTCCGCAGTGCACGAACACATCCTCTGTCACGGATACCTCCTGGTCCTATACGTGACATTTACCGCCAAAAATGTGTGATATGTATGTATGTATATCAAACATCAAGGTACATATGAAAAGTTTCGGATTTCGGAAATGGAACCGGCAAAAAAAAATCTTGGCAGCAGCAACTGTATTTCCACAGGATGATGTTTGTCCGTAATGGTGACCTGCAGGATGGATGACCATTCTGTCTTTGGAGCGGACTTCTGTTACCACGTTTTATGTATAAAGAAATAATTAAGCGAAAGGTGTTGTATCAATCCCGTGTTCTTTTTCCGTGCACGTAGCCTATTGTAACATATGTGGTACTGGAATACATGTCGTTACATTAAAAATGTATAGGCAGGTCTGTTTGCAGCGGGGGAGGGGGTTGTTTTCCACCAAATCTGGACCCTTATCAACATTTACCTACACATTTAATCCTAATGAAGCAAATGGAGTTCTATTAATATCGTACAATGAAGCCAGACATAAAAGACTAGGTTAAATGACGCGTCAGGAATCGTAAGGTGGACGTGTTCACATCCACATTATTGCTCAATATTGCTACGTATAAGGGTCGTAATATTTACATCGTGTTCAGTACTGAATCCTATTTAAACTACGTAAGAGAGACTGACTCTGCTACTTGCTTCTCTTATAGTAGAATGCGATCCCTTATTGTGTCCTAAGTTTCGATGCACAAATATCCGTAATTGTTCACGCCACTGCGTATTCTGATCTAACGAGACACTCAGGCGGAAATAGAGAGTCTGTAGGACCTGGTATATGTTTCAAGGTACTGATTTTTCTTCTTGGGTGACATATGTTTGGTGAACTTTATTTCAACGTAATATTACTCCTTTCAGAAATGAGAGAAAGGGCCTCATAGTTGTGTCCATCACTGGCATATACTGTACTGTACTTATGGTACTTGTCACTGGTATCCCAGGGCAGGTTTGAATGCGGCAATGGCCTTTATAAATTAGTGGTAATTATGATCAGAACGGTTTGTTTTTGCACTTATTTTTTGTATCTTCCCCTGGTTATTGTCTGCATAATCCCACATTTTGTCAGTTTTTTTTTTTTTTTGCCTTCTTTCTTGACTGTTAGCCTTTCTGGTGATTTTCTGTTAATTTAAATTTCGTATTTATATGCTTTTCGGTAAATATTAAAAAAAAAATCCACATATCAAAAGAGTTATGGTAATTGGATGTCATACCTTTTGCCTTTGCATTGTGGGTAGTAATAGGTGCCCAAACATTCATATAACTGATTTAGACGAATGTTTTTATTTATCACTTCTTGTTTTCTGTTTTTTTTTTTTTTTATCAGTTTCCTCCCTTCCAACATGGTTGTCAACTTCTCTCTCATAATTTTTTCAGTTGTGCAAGTTTTGCCTCAAGAAGCTTCCTGCTAGTCCCGCAATAGAGAAGAAATTTGAGTTGACTGGTGGTCAGTCTTTTGAGGAACTGGATATCTTTGACTTACGCAAATATTGAGTAAGTACTGTACGCCCTTTTGGTAATAGTGAAATTCAAGTGTGGATCAGTTTTAAATTCCAGGCCAAACTTGCAAAGCTCTGGCTGTTATGACTAGACCTATATATCCATAGATGCTAGAAGGTAGAAATTTAATTGACTGACAGTCAGTCTATTTAGGAATGGGATGTCTTTGACTTATACAAATTTCCTTTAAGCATATCCTGTTGTAAGTGGGACATTTAAGTGCGGATCAACACCTCTGGTATTAAATGAAGGTGCAGGCACAGCTTGCAAAGCTGTGCCTATCATGACTAGACCAATATAGCTGTAGGTGTTAGTGGTTCAAGCACAATTGACTCCTGCTGTTCATAATGTAACATTTTTCCTCACGTCATTTTGCATCATATTCGATTTGGCCAGATGTCCGACCCATGGATATTATTTGATGAATACACCTTGACACAGTCCCCATTTGTACAATATGATATTTAAAGGTAATTTTGTTTAAGGACTTCTGATTGTAGCCGCCAGCACAAACATTAAAGAAAATTTGTTTAGACTTAGTTTCATGAGTAGCCGGGGTTTTAAAATTAATTTGCCGTTTATTACTAAATAGGATAATAATAGTCTTTCCTCATAGCATACTGTTTTTACATGGCTCTGCCAAAGCTAAGGATTTTAACACTAGTTCAGTAGAATTATTCACCAACAATGAGTTCAAGACTTTTGACACTTGTTTAAATTATTCTCTCTCTCTCTCTCTCTCTCTCTCTCTCTCTCTCTCTCTCTCTCTCTCTCTCTCTCTCTCAGTAAGAACAACTCCTGTAAGATGCTTGATCTCTCTCTCATACTTTTCTACCTGGTTAAAGGATGGCCAATTTAAGGTTCCTATTAGTTGCCCCTTGTCCCCATTCTTGATGTGCTAGTGAGCAAGTTATAGGTCTCTTCAGTGCCTTCATTATTAAGCACCTAATTGCATGAATTCTCATTTTGTCCAGGGATTCATGTTATTGTCTGCATAATTCCACATCCTTGTGTCATCTTTTTTTGATCTTACATTACCTCCCTGGGTATACTCATTATGCATAACTTACATAGTAATAGATGATTCAGTTAAAATTCGAGGAAATACAAGCACATAGATTACAATGAAAGGCACAAAAACAAACCACAGATGTGGCCTTCTGTTGAAGAGTCTTCGCCGTTTCTGTAGAGGCCGTGCGTACAGACACTTAACCAGGGGTTGCAGTAAAACGGGTCCCAAGTGCCTTCTCTGGCGGTGTAGAGCGCATTGCTTCCATTTTTTTTATTTAGTAACTTTTTTTGTGCTTCAATTTGCAAGTGTTTCGCAGTTTGCCGGAAATGATTTCAATTCGATTTCGAAGTCGATGCGAAGTCAGTTCTAATTCTGCGTCTTTGCTACCAAGTCTTTCATTTCAACAGCACATTACTCTCAGGAGAAGCAGCGTTTGTTCAGAGAGAGAGAGAGAGAGAGAGAGAGAGAGAGAGAGAGAGAGAGAGAGAGAGAGAGAGAGAGACATAATCATGGAAAAGGCAGCTGGATTATGGTGCGCGTGCGCACTGTGTAACGTGTTAATTGAAACATGTTATTGGCTGAGGAATGTCATTTGGAATTAAAGTTTTTCAGTGACACTGAACTCTCGCAAAGCGTTTGTCTTAAGTTCAGTTATTGGCAGCAGGAAAACTTTCGTGGTTTGAACGGTATTATTTCCTAAGAGGCAGTTCAGTGTGCATCTATTGCTAGTTAAGACTGTATTTGATGTGATTTGACTTTTGATGGCGTGTATATCAAATTATCAAATTAACTTCCCTTCTAGGAGTGGATAATGGACCCTCTCAGTTTGATTTTCTAAAAATAAGGGTGGTGGTTCCTGTGGCCGTTCAGATAGAGCAGGTAACCCAGGTCAAGGGAGTTTAAATTTGTTTTTGGTTTTTTTCTAGTTTGCTACATTTCATCGTATGTGCGACCTTCCCTGACTTAGGAAGATAATGTTTAAAATAGTTGTAGGTACACGGGAATACAGAGATGAGGTAATCCGTTGCCTCTGTATGGTGGCCTCTCCTGTTACAAGTATTGGTTCCTTGCTTAAGGTGCATTATTATTATTATTATTATTATTATTATTATTATTATTATTATTATTATTATTATTATTATTATTATGCAGAAGATGAACTCTATTCATATGGAACAAGCCCACCAAAGGGGCCACTGACTTGAAATTCCAGAAGCGTCCAAAGAACATGAAGGAGCTCATTAGGAAGAAGTAAGAGAAGGTGGAGGGAAATAGGAGATTCTTCTGCAAGTAAAACTGCCCATCTGAACTGAGCCTCTGATTCACTTTGTATGTGAAAACTCCACTGCATTTATTTATTTATTTATTCTTTTTTACACATTTTCAACGTTCAAGTGTTCTTACAATAACGTAACAAGCTGGAAAGAAGCCTCTGTTACTCAGACAATCAGACAATCTTCCTCACAATCAGACAATCCTCCTCTTGTTCGAAAAGGAATGTCACGGATGTTCTACAGTAATTGGTTCAGAGGGGTACTCCAGGCAGCCAGAATTCCGGAGGACTGGAAAAGGCAGTACAGTGCTATGACTGTGGCTCGTCTGTCAGGGATTCTCAGCAATTTCGCTGGATTTTCCCATATTTTTGGGACGTCGTTGTGAAAAGAGGTAGGTTTGGTTGTGGTTTGGGTCCGTCTACTGAGCTATCAATGTAGGTCGCTGGTTTCAGTCAAGAATGATAATAAAGATGTGAAGGTCTGAAACCATCAAGTTGAAAGCTTCCCAGAGGAATGGTGACATGGCCGACCGTTTCCAATAGGGAAACTGGACTGAATTCCAGGTATATTAGATTAATGATTTATGGAATAATATTTCTTGAAAGAGGGCCGATCAGAGTGACCAGGTTTTAGGATGAAAGCCCTGGGTTTTAATTTATATCTTTGCAGGACTTTCATAGGTCCTCATTTAGTGCAACAAGAATTACCTATTATGAGATACCAGTTTATCTTATGTTTGGTGTTATTCTCCCAACGGTGTTCTATATAATGAAGGCAAGTAGCCTTGCGTTCCCGACAGTCGGGTCTCGAGTGATGGAAACTGATACTGCTTCCCCGACCGTCGTTGAAATAAATTTTGAAATGTCTATTACACACTGACGGCAGGATAAATGGTAACTTCATTATGTAACGGATTTACTGGAAACCCCTTGACAGAAGGGGGGCGGTGCCCCTGAAATCGATCTTCCAGGTATATTGTCATTTCTCGAGAGGGAAGAATGGAGACCCTTCTTTTAGTTTTCTATGCTGTGTGTTTATTCTTGTAGTATTCTTGTAGTATTCTTGGCTTCTTGACAGATGACTGGAAAACATATTCTCGTTTCAGTAGCACCGTCATTTGATGTATTGTCATGATACTTATATCACGTCATAAAAGTCACACAATCCGCTTAGTAGCGACAGGACATATTCTGTAATTAGAAGCCATTGCCAGAGAATATCAGGATTTATGGACGCAAACTTTACGTTAATGTTTGGGTGTAGTTAAAATAGAGCTCTCCCGCCACCCCCTTGCCCCCCACCGGCCCTGACTGAAATTCTGCCTACGCCTATATACTGTATCATTGATGTACTACAACAACATTTTTTATCGCAACGCCCAGAAATCTGAGCTGACACGTTGAAATAACGTAAGAATTAACCAAGATTGCTTTACACAAGCTGCCTAAAATTATAAAGTTACAAAAGTCCTGTGGACGGTTTGGTTTCGGGTTGAATTAATAAATACCTTGTTGTCACTTTAAAGCAGCCTTCAACTTGTGGTAGAGGGCAATAGAGTTAAGCGTTTGTACCGAGTATATCGAGAGTTTTCCTTAATTTTTTTTTTGTTTATACTGACTGAAACACATTCCTATCACAAGTTAATATTCAAAGTAAATCATGATTCAGTTGGTGCCTTCAATGGGCCCAGTCAGAAGTTCAAAGACTCAAATCGACTCCATTCACTTTTTTGCACAAGTGTGGAATGAACTACTGAAGGGAAATTTTGAGTTAGAGAAAAAAAATTAATAAATAAATCATGGCATCTCGACCGCATTTCATATTTCATTCTCTCTCTCTCTCTCTCTCTCTCTCTCTCTCTCTCTCTCTCTCTCTCTCTCTCTCTCTCTCATACGTCGTTCATATTCCTGTTAATCCATACTCTTCCTTCTGCTTGTATCGTCCACAATCCACTCCAGAATGAATGAATGAATGATTTTAAATTATCAGGAGGGTTGTGCCTTTACAGGTGGCAAATTCTTTCTGTGCCCCTTCAGTTATTGTTCATGGATATCAACGAGACAGACAGCCAGTCTTTTAAGGTGGATAGCTTCATCAAATTTCACGGTACCTTTAATAACTCCCACTGGTGTGACAGCTTGTCGTAGCTGATAGCGTCGACTAAGCTATGACCCGAGAGAGGCTGTTGTCATGGCAGCGAGTGCAGTGTTTGTTGCAGTTGTTCTGGCTTGGTGCTCGTTTCGAGTTCATTGATGTTATTCACTAAACGTTGACCCCACCATGCCTGTCTTCTAAGGTGCATCTCAGGAGTTCAAATATATTTCGAATACACTTACTTTGTTCAAAGTGTTCAGATCAACTCCTGTTTTCTATGTTGGCATCAGTTGCCAATTCAGTCATAATTATCATCTGTTTCCAGTTATTGAAGTCTGTGGTGTTGAAGACAACTGGCTTCTGTTGTTGCCTGGTGCTCTGTTGTTGTGGCCGAATGATGATGATCTCAGTTTCTCAGTTGAAATAATGTCGTCAGGTCTTCTTTTGGCGGCAAGTTTGCTCAAATATGAGCAGTTTGCGTCTTGTGAAACTGTTATATCATCGCCTTACTAATTACATATAACGTGCCCTGGCTGTGCTCTGAAAAATCATTTATATCCTTTTTCCAGTTTTGGATGTTGACAGAGCAAGGAACTTCTTGGGTCGATCATTGTTGTGCAGCAGTAGGACGTTTTAGTCCAGTTTTTGTTGTTCAATAACGCCCGTATTCTGTGTCATGTGGGCGTGGGTGTGTGTGTGTGTTCCTGCTGCTGGTGTCATGTTGAGCCTCAGTCTTCTATTCCCTCCGTCTTTGGATCGATTTTATTTCCATCCTTCCACTGTTCTGTCTCTCGTTTGTCTGGTAACAATAGGAAGAGCCTTCGTGGGTCCATCTTTAGGTCTGGGCATGACCTGTCATTGATTGTTCTGGTGGGTGGGTGGGTGGGGTACAGGAGACCTTTGAGGGCCATTTCTGCAGTAGTCACTCACAGCTTCACATTCAAAATCTGATTAGACAGGCCTACTGTCCTAAGTGAATCGTCCTGATGTTGGATTAGTTATTTTCGGTTGGTGGCTGGTTAATATTGAACTGGCCTCGTATTAGCCCGGGCTCTTGCCTAATGGCTGCCTATGGAAATGTGATAAGGTACTGAAGTTATTGGCAACTTGGTCTGGACCTCTAGACTCCATCCTGCCAACTAAAACCGGGGTATTTTCTTTGTACTGTTGGTACCCGGAATAGTAAAGTGCGCTTATAAGAAAATGATACCCACATGACCGCGATACATATTGATACCAAATACCTTCACAAAAGCTGAGGCTTTATTCTGCACCTTTATATTTGTCTGTGATGCTTCATTTGGTTGCAAAGGGGAATGGGGAAAAGATTTGGCTGGGTCATGAGAAGAGATCGAGAAAGAGAGAGAGATGTGAGCCACCAGATAATTACTATATTTAGTTAGCAATTCTCATTCTCTGGGAGTTCAATTCAGTTTCCTTACGCGTAAATAACCTAGATGGTGTTCTCTCTCTCTCTCTCTCTCTCTCTCTCTCTCTCTCTCTCTAGCCATGTGCGGATGACCTAGGGCTTCTCATCATACAATTTGGCACCTGAAATACGTTAGTGTGAATATACTAAGATTACACACACACACACATTATATATATATATATACTGTGTGTATGTATATATATATATATATATATATATATATATATATATATATATATATATATACATATATATATATATATATATATATATATATATATATATATATATATATATATATATATATATATATATATATATACATATATATATATATATATATATATATATATATATATATATATATATATATATATATATATATATATATATATATATATATATATATATATATATATATATATGAATGTCTTTTCCTGTAGTACCAGTGTAATATGAATATAAAAAAAGGCCCATAAAACACTATTTAAATGTTGCAACCATATATTTCGGGCACTTGCTTCTGTGCCCCTGTTCACTGGTAGAATATGGACAGATAAGATGTTACAAGGATATATATACAAAACATATGTAGGTGTGGCATTGTCCCCGATGGTATGCAGGTGACCGTTTCCTAAGAAGGTGGAGAGTAACCAATTCCCTAGTGGTTTTTGGCCTCATTAACTCCTGTTTGGCGACGATTCTGGAGGTCTTGTTCTCAGGGCCAACTTCTTCAGAAGAGGTCTGAGGATTAGCGCGTCGATGTCGTCCGATTTCCAATGTCCTCCTGACAAGTTCATGTTGTTGGTTTGATTGATGATAGCAGATTCCAGCATCTTTCTTTTGTACGGACAGCTACTTTTGAAAACCAGCTCCGCCCTCCCCCCCAGCTTATGGAATGGCCAGTGTCTCTGATATGTAGGAAAATCCCCGAACTCTCCGAAGCATATCTTACCGACCTTTTGTGCTCTATTATTCTTTGCGAGAGCGATCTACCTGTCTCCCCTATGTAAACCTCACTACAGTTACTGCACGGTATCTTGTAAACTCCGGCTTCTTCCCCTTTGTTATTTAAGTATACGTTAATGAGCGAGCTCCCGATGGATTTGGGATAATGGAAGATGAAAGGATTGTTAGACCTGAGTTGTTCTGTGGCTTTTTGGATGTTTCGTTGTACGGTAGCTTTATTTTGTTGTTAAAATCTATTTGTCTGTTGTGAGTGGGACCTTTGTAGTATATTTTATTCGTTTTCTTAATAGCCTTTTTGATAATGTGGGGTGGGTAGATTAGTTGCGTTAGGTGTTGGTGGATCGTGTTGAATTCTTCATCTAGGTACCCATTTGAACATATTCTAAGCCCCCTGAGGAATAAGTTGCACCCTACCATGATCTTTACGGAGACATCGTGGTAGCTTAAGAAATGAATATAGGAAACAGCGAAAGTGGGTTTCCTATATACTGTGAAGGCATACCTGTTCTGTTCTCTTATGATCAGTACATCTAGGAACGGCAATTTTCCTTCCTTTTCCCATTCCGACCATAAAATTCAAAACCACCCTTTCAATTTCAAGTTAGGGACATTAATATTAGGAACTAGTTGGTGGCGATATGTGGATGATATTTTTGCCATTCTGCAGGGTGATGAAAGCGAACAGAAACTTTTCTAGACGAACTCAATAGTTTTGATAACAATATCCAATTCACTCTAGAAAAAAGTAACGATAATAAACTGCCCTTTTTAGACATCTTGATAGAAAGGAAAGAAATAAGATATGAATTCAGCACATATAGAAAGCCCACACACACAAACTCGTATATTCATTTCTTCTCTTTTCACAGTCAAAATCTAAAAATGGGTGTTCTAACAGGTTTATTTCTCAGGGCAATGAGAACGTGTGACCCTTATAAGACAGATAAAGAAATAATTACATTGATAAAAGCTTTGATACATTAGCATACCCGGAATGGTTCAGAAAAAGGGCACTCAACAAAGCTAGGAGGATTTTTTACAGGGAAAATGCAGAGAGTACATGGAATACAGAAAACAAGAAAATAGTTTCCCTCCCTTATATGCCTAAAATGAAACAAATTACATAAAAAATGAAAGAAATTAAATATAAATTTGTGTATACCTTTGACAACACCGTAAAAAACAAAGTATGTAAAAATAAATTGGAAGGAAAAGATAGTAATGCAGATGATGTAGGGGGAGTATACATAATTAATTGCAACAATTGTGGAGACAAATATGTGGGTGAAACAGGTAGGGGAATAAGGACTAGAATCCAAGAACACAGGAGGGCAGTACAACTCAACTCACAGGGGAGTGCTATAGCTATAGTCTGTTCAACATTCTAAGATCGCTAGGGTGGGGAGAGGAAAGGAATACAGCGTTGCCAGATCTATTTATCCTTTTAAATCTCACCCTCGAGGTTAATCCCTTGTTTATGCCTTTACCTGAGATCTGTCACTTACTGTACTTCGTTTTCTAAAGAAACCAGTAGTTTTTGGTTGTTCGTAATGATTTTCCGTTCTTTGCCTGCTTTTTGGAAATAATAATCATAGTTCTTATAATAATACCATAATGTGTTTATTCCATTAAAAATCTTAAAATTTGTGTGGGTGGTTCGGCAGGAATGGCTTTTCAAGCCATTTGATTATTGTCCATACTCCATATTGGTTATATGACTGTATTTTTTCAGTGCCTCTGCAGGTTAAATAAGCACTCATCATTTAGGAGAGAAAATTACCATTAATTATGGGGCACCCTTGTTGTCTCTTTAATATGAAATATTTTAAAATATTATAAACAGTTTACTTGACCTGGGAGTAAAGATGTTGGCCGTGGGGAGATCTGATCCGCTTTGGCTATCCCTTCAAGGGCTATCAATACTGTCCAGTGACTGGCTGCTTGAGGTGACCACCATTGTTATTGTTTTAGATCGAGCAGGCCATATAAATGCCCTCGCTGACCACGTGTCAGGGAAACTGAGGTTTGGCAGCGGCGGCCAAAAATGATGCCATGTCTCTTTGTTTTTATGAAGATAAATTAGGCTTGTAGTGCAAATATGTGAAGCCTAATATGTTTCGATGTTATCTTTAAATGAATAACATTTCTTTTTTAAATTTCACTTGAACAAGCTCTAACAAGGCAAAACTTTTAATCATAACGAGACGTTTGACACCGCTGTATTCTTTACCTGGCCCCACCCCAGCGATCTTAGAATGTTAAACAGACTATAGGCATTGTTGGGAAAAGGACCATAGGATGGATTTTAAAAACAGTAGGCTTATATACAAAAGCAATAACATCAGTCATAGGAGGGTAGTGGAAGGGGCACTCATCAGACAGATTAAAGTGATAGAAGGAAACAAAGGACTTACCTCAGAAGATCCCATAAGCCGATCTTTAATATTAAAAGAAGCTAAGATCAACCCTTCTGACCTAGAGGTTAGGTCTCCTGCCCAACAGACCGATGGTGACTACTCACATACCACAAGGATTAATACCACTGACCATCAGATCAGGATATCAAAAGGACAGGAGGAGATTAACAACTCTCAAGAGAATGGAAACCAGGACAGCCATCATATAAATGACAGCACAGGGAGAAGAAGTTCCAGAAGATTGCTGGGCCTTGAACCAGCCTGACTACCTCATCTCTTGAAAAAGGGTCACAGTTAGGACCTGAAAGTGCTCGAGATCAAAGTAATATGTAAATATTTACCAGTAAACAAGTTATACACAAGAATCTTGTGGGTTTCTCTTTCCATTATTATTATTATTATTATTATTATTATTATTATTATTATTATTATTATTATTAACTAGGTTGAACTGGACGTGATGTTTTGGAAAGGCTGCCAGTGTTGCCTCTTTTCGAAATTTTATTGTGAAAGTAACGACAACAGATATAAACAGGAAACCGAACAGATTTAAAAAGAGAAATTAGATAAACGAAGAAATCGAGTAATCACTCTTCAAACATAATTAAACTATCATTGCTCTCCCATAATCCCCTTCCTCTCTCACTGCTCGAACCCTTTCCCACAACTCCTGAAAATCTAACACCTTCCCTCCCCCCACCATAAACCATCTCCATAATTAACACACCCCCTCCCTCCTCCTCCTCCATTACCTGCCATACACAGCCTACTCCTCACCCCCATCCGTACACCTCCCTTCCTCTCCAGTATATACCTGTCTCTCTTCTCATCAGTTGTTTACGAAACAATGTCATGCTGAAGAGGGACAGAGAGCTGTGACTGTGACCCCTGACTGACCTGCTTTTATATTTTCACGGGGATATTCACTATGAGAGAGAGAGAGAGAGAGAGAGAGAGAGAGAGAGAGAGAGAGAGAGAGAGAGAGAGAGAGAGAGAGAGAGAGAGATTCCAACTCAAGTGGCCTCATTATTATTCGTCTATTTCAAGCCCTCTTTCCCGACAGAAACTTGGCAAAACCGAAGCAACTGTCAAAATCAGTGACGCTTCTTCATCAGAATCTTATTATTCAGCAAATTCTCTCAATAAATTCTGTCAGTCAATTCTCTCAATACATTAGGTCAGTAAATTCCCTCAAACATTGCCAATATATTCTCTCAATACGTTCAGTCAATCAGATATGTCAGAAAATTCTCTCAGTAAATTCTGTCAATAAATTCTCTCAATAAACCCTGTCAGGAAAGTTTTTCAATAAATTAAGTCAATAAATTCTGCCAATACATTCCAGAAGGTTGTAATGTATTGTGAACTTAAATTGTTATTGTTATTATTGACTTGAAGTTCCAATGAAGCTCCAGACTCCATCATTGTTTCTGTGCTCTCATCGAAACCTGTCACCGTGACAACACTTCAGTTCACTGGCTGTGCGAGATTCATCTCCCCCGAAAGAATCTCTTCCAATTCACCAGCTAGCTCCTTGTGCGCATGCGCCGGCATACAAAGGGTGAAATGAGAGGTATCTGAGATGGATCAAATTTGCACATTTCTTGAATATTGATAACATTCAGTAATCAGATCCGAATAGAGACTGACGCTCATTATATATATACCAGCCCCGATGGTCCATAATTTGCAATGTTTTATTGCTTTTTTATTAATTAATTCGAGGGTAATGTGCTTCTAAGCCATTAAGTTTTTTGTTTATTCATCAGATAAATGACCTGTTCCATTAGTCTGCCCTGTTGACATGATGAAGGTCATAAATTTGCCTTTCCTCTTAAACAAGCAACTTTTGTTTACCTTTCATCTCTCCTGTGTATTATTCATCAGAAAGGGAAAAGTCAGAATGTGACAAACTACCTCACCGAGGCCCTCTCGACGGGGCACACATTTTGGCAGAGCAGTGAACCTCCTCACCTCTAGTTTTCTGTCTCCCCTCCTCCTCCTCCTCCTCCTCCTCCTCCTCCTCCTCCTCCTCTCTTTCCGACCTAGAAGCGACCCACAACAGTCATCTAACAGCTAGGTATTAATTCACTTATTAGGTCAACAGAGGCACAGTTTATATTTAGGGAACCTGGCAATCTGTCCCCCCCCCCCTCCCCCTTCGTCCGGTTCAGGAATCTAACTTGGTTTTTGCAGTTGTGAACTAGATGCATTCTACAGACAACGAGGCTACAGAGAGAAAGAGAGAGACGGGGGGGGGGGGGGAGGCTGATTGTCATGTTTGGTTAAACAACTGAGTTAATTTTATATAAAGAGCTGATGGTCACTTTTAGTTAAACAGCTGATTTCATAGACATCAAGAACCAATGTCTTATAAACCTCTTGTCCCTTTACACTTCTTTGCTTTGTGGGCCACTTTTTTTTTTTGGGGGGGGGGGCGCGTCCCCTCTCTTCCTCCTCTCCCTGCCCTCACCTCCTCCCCTCTTCCTTGAAGGGTAACGGGTGTCATAACAATCTTCCCAAGTGTCAGTCTCCATTCTGAAGCCTGGTAACTTCATTTCCTTCGGCCTCATCCTGTCAAAAGTCGACATTCCCTTTAATGCTCGTTTTCTATTTCTTTATTTTTTTCTTTTTTATGAAAAGGAGAATCTTTTTATCAACTCTTACTCTGACAGATCTTTTTGCCAAAAGGATCATTAGCTCCTAGGGTTTGTCAGCTTAACGATGCTTTAAAATCATTATATGGTTGCATTTCGTTTCCATATTTTCTCTCTCTCTCTCTCTCTCTCTCTCTCTCTCTCTCTCTCTCTCTCTCTCTCTCTCTCTCTCTCTTTCTCATTTAGTTTTGTGTTTGGATAATTCCAAACCGAATGTCTTGTGAAGATTTGATGAGCGTTTCCCTTCGTCTTTGAAAGGTGAATTTTTAGCACCAGATGAAAAAGGAAGTGCCATTTCCCCTCCTTAGTATTCTCCTTGTAGAAAACTGAATAAGTGTATATATCCTTCAGAGAGAATTAGCTGTACATGAAATGTATCCCTCGTTCGTATGAGAACAGGCAATTGTTCTGGTGTCCTGAGAGGGACGAATTGCAATATAGCTGGGCTATAATTAGGGAGCAAAGGCATGGAAGGGAATTCCCAGTGTGATGAAAGACAATGTATTTGGGAATCGTCATCCTAAAACAGAATAGTTAAAGCAATCTAAGACTCTTGATTTCTGTTGTGTGTTTGACCCTAATTAGCCTGCCTGTCCTCAGAATAAATAAATAAATAAATAAATAAATAAATAAATAAATAAAAAATAAATAAATAAATAAATTATGAATTTAAATGCCACTCAAACTTTCATCTATGTATCCGACAGAAATTGTCATGGCTATGATCGAGAAAATATTAAATCGTCCAATGTTTTCATATTTAGTCCAAAGGCAGCTTCCTATCGACCCAGCATCTTATAGAGCAAGGCATTCCTCAATTTCCCCAATATTTCCGCCTCGAGAGAGAGGGAGTAGGTGTGGGCTGTGGAGGGGGATGGTAGGAGGGAGGGAGAAGGGAGGGAGTGGGGTTTTAAAAAAACCCACTATGGAAGGTGGTGGACATGCTGTCAGCATTTTCAGATGAGGGGTCGGGTGTTATTGCTGACAGCAACGAGGCACCCAGGAGGAGCTCCTGATTAGGAGCCATGTGGAAGGGACGGCTTCTGCCTCCAAGTGGAATGAAAATGCTACAGTATTTTGGAAGACAGGAACGAATTGCACGAGGAAGTGAGTTTTCTGGGGGCTGGGGGATGGGTAGGTCCTGGAAAAGGAGTGGACCCTGGAAAAAGAGGGATGGGTTATGGAAAAGTTGGGGTTAGTCCTGGAAAAGGAGGGTGGGTCATGGAGAAGACGACACTGTTGTTGGCAAAAGAGGGGTGGTTCCTTGAAGAGGAGAGGTTGGTCATCGAAAAGGCGGAGTGGATCCTGGAAAATAAAGGGTGGATCCTGGAAAAAGTGTGTGTCCTGGAAAGGTTGGGTAGGTCCTGGAAAAGAAAGGATAGGTCCTTGAAAGGGATGAGTTGGTCCTGGAAAAGGAGGGGTGGACCCCGGAAAAGGAGTGGTGAGTCCTGGGAGAGGAACGTTGTGTCCTGGAAAAGGCAGGGTGGGTCCTAGAAAAGAAGGGGTTGGTCCTGGGAATGGGAGGTGTGTCCTGGAAAAGGAGGTATGGGTCCTGGAAAAGATGGACTGACAGCTTATACGGACTTAAATAAACTCAGAGTACTTCCACACTACAGTAAAACATGTCATAAACATACATCTGTAACTTGTTACACACACATCACAAATATGGCGAATACAAGTCGTGGACTT
Source organism: Macrobrachium rosenbergii (assembly GCA_039081455.1). Classification (NCBI taxonomy): domain Eukaryota; kingdom Metazoa; phylum Arthropoda; class Malacostraca; order Decapoda; family Palaemonidae; genus Macrobrachium; species Macrobrachium rosenbergii. Next base: position 21,309 of record JANJGK010005642.1, on the reverse strand, counting down.
AGTGGTAGCCCTAACCAGTTCTTGATACGATTATCCAGCACATGCCAAAGGCTAACTCTCCACTTGCGGTCGCTGACTGAAATTTTTAACACTAGGTCTAGGGTCTGTCTACAAAATGAAGCTAATGTCTGCCTCTAAAAAATAGTGGCTATTTACGCTTTTCCTTCCTCTTCCCTTCATCTCGGTGACAGCAAGCTTAGTTTAATTTGAGGAAAGTTTTTTACATCTGATAACTCCTTTCCAGAGTGCGTCCATGTGTGTAGATCTACAATTATTTCCTCTGTTATTTGGAAGTTGTTCTACCTATGAATCTCCTCGAACACGAAGGCCCTCAAAGGCCCCAGAAGGCCCATAACGGCCACTTTATTCGACGTCATCCGCTATTTTGTCTTCGGAGGAAAGACACCGAAGATTTCGTGGGCTCTGTCCCAGAGGAAGTGGACCAGAATTTCTTATGTATAAGGCAGATGCCCTGTGGATGTTTATAAAGTGTGTATATGTGTTTGTTTGTTTGTTTTTCGCTGCCGAGTGGAAGAAGGTCATTTCAGAAATCATTCTCAGTATTAGGGACGTTATAACGTATCTTATTTAAGTTCCTGTATCAGTAAGCCCACTGATTTTGTGTGTCAGTGCTTGACGTTGAACTTTACATAATGTTGTCATGGGTGCGGCGGTCGAGACATGATTTTGTAAATTCTTAATGAATGATTTGGTAACATATGTATTTGTTTAATTCCAGGTCAGATTTACCGACAATGACAAGCTTCCTTTTCCTCTTTTCTCAGTTAATATTCTTCTTAAATTATCTAATTCAACAAAGCTAATTAAGACTTAGCACCTTCGTTCTTAACTGAATCTGGTGAGCAGTTAGTAATCTCACAGTAGTATATTTTTATTAGGGTCCTTCCGTCAGTCTTGCTGTCCAACTTCTTTGACTATTGCTACTTAGTACAACCGTGGGGTTTTCTCCCAGTTCCACCTTTATACCCTTGTACTCCATCTCCTTTATTTTGTGGGTCTCTTTATCTTGCTGTCCAACCACCCCAACTCCCTCTTTCCGCTGCCTGAAGCGGCGAGTGGCCGAATGTGTTCCTCAGTGCTTGGCTTTTTAGCCTCAAATTTCTTGGGTTTTATACCGATTTAGGAGGGTCATCAGAATGAGGGAGCAGTGATATGGAAGGATATTAAAAAATCCTTCGTTTGACGCTGCGTCTCTGTTGATGTTTGTTCTTCTTCGTCGTCAAAGGCTCCAGGATTCATGGATCCTGGAATCCTGGAATCCCAACCTCCCGTTTGTATGCAAAGACTTATGTAAATAATTAGTAGCATCTGCATTCATGTTTGCTTCGAAGCAGCGGGCAGGGAGGAATGCAAATATCTTCACTCACACACACGCACACACACACATAAACATAAGCACGTGAGTCAGATGTTTATCTTTTAGAGAAAGGTGAAAACGCCTCGTCTCGTGTCGACTGGAATATTATTGTCTCTGAGGATGATTCAAAGGAATGGCGCATCTTCTGTGCATAACGGTATTCAAACAAGCGAAGGTATTCCATGGATTAAGCTCAGTTTCAGGACTCTAGTCTGGGCGTAAGCGTCATCATGCTCTGATGTAAGTTCTGAGCTCTGAGAGGTAGGCAACCGGTGTGGCTAAGGGGGGTAGGGCGGGGTGCCGATTAGGGATGTCTGTAAAACTTGCAACAGACCTGAAGGGGTCAGATGCAAGCGGTGATTTGGTCAGTGGGAGGTTGACCACAGGAATTTCATCCTTTACCTATTGTAATATGACAAGAGGGACGTCATTCTCTGTATTTGTTCGAGGTCAGGGAAGGTCTGACGTCATCGTCTTCCGTTTCCTCACAGACAAACCTCGTCTTCACAACCTGTTCATGGACTGCACAACGAAATGGTGTCGCTAATTGAGGCCCTTCCTGAATCTTTAATCCTGTAAAAATATTTAGGTTTCATTCAACAGATTACTCGCTCAAGTATTTTGTGACTTTCGTCATTTCGTTAAAATCTTGCGAATTTATTTAGTTCACGTGAATATTATTCTCCTTAAAAATTTCATTTCGTATCCAGAGCCTTCAGTGGAAAATAACTACCTTTATTTTTATTAGTATTTTTTTTTTGGTCCCCAAAATATAATTTACTTGGTACCTCTCTCTCTCTCTCTCTCTCTCTCTCTCTCTCTCTCTCTCTCTCTCTCTCTCTCTCTCTCTCAGGTATTAAGGCAAAATTTTTAGATAGATTTTGGTGCCTTTTTTTCCCTGAAGGGTCGGCCATGATCCACAGATCATATTATATTTGAGGCTTGGAAAAAACTTATCAAATACTTTTGTTTTGTTGTGAAAGGAATTGAAATGTGGTAATTTTATGTATGAAGGTTTTCTGTCCTAACTTGCATGTACAAAGTAGCTGCTGCGAAAGCATTATTATTATTATTATTATTATTATTATTATTATTATTATTATTATTATTATTATTATTATTATTATTATTTGTTGTCGACACTAGACATTAGGAGTTGCAATATTAAGCTTTTTATTCATTTATTTATTTAGTTTTTATCTATTAAAAAATACCATGTTTTTCCTGCAACGAACTGGAGTTTTAGCAGTGACAGGTGTTTTTTCTTTGAAGAATTATTAAGCCATCTTTAGGATACTTAACTTACACTTAACTTGAGCAAATAGTTATATCTTTTAAAGATGCGTTCTATTTATTCATTTATTTATTTACTTATTTATTTATTTATTATGCATTTTTGAAGAATCCTGATCTCCGGGATCAAGATCACGTGACCTGACGCTGGCGTTGTGGATTAGAGACAGACTCCGGTCGGTCATTTTATTTTATTTATTTTTTTTTTTTATTTCCACTCCTAAATTTTTAGAATTTATTTTAGCGTTGATATTTGTTACTTGAATTAACGAGACTTTCTTTAACAAAGAGGTGGTTTAAATAACCGCTGTTAAGTGTTTTTTTTTTAAGTGCTTTTTTTGAGTGGTGATAGGCCTATAAACAACATGTAATAGACATAGGTTAAATTAGTTACAATACTAACACATTCCTATATGATAGATTAGTCCTCTCTCTCTCTCTCTCTCTCTCTCTCTCTCTCTCTTAATAAGGTGGTGACAGGCCTATAAACAATATGGAATAGAAATGGGTTAGATTAGTTACAATACTAAAAAATTCGCAAATAATAAGTTTCTCTCTCTCTCTCTCTCTCTCTCTCTCTCTCACTCTCTCTCTCTTGTAATAAGGTGGTGATAGGCCTATAAACAACGCGGAATGGGCGCAGCTTAAAATAGTTATAATACTAAAACATTCCTAAATATCTCTCTCTCTCTCTCTCTCTCTCTCTCTCTCTCTCTCTCTCTCTCTCTCTCTCTCTCTCTCTGTTGCTTTGGAAGTTTGAGGAGTTGCGTGAAGTTTAACAAAATTCTACTTGAACTTAGTAATTTATATGTTCCGATTTTAACTTGGGGGAACATTTGGCAACTGACCTACTTATAATTCTGTCAATTTCTTAAGTTTAAAGCTTGCTTCAACTATAAAATTTCAGTGATCTTTGAGATTAAACAGTTCAAACTTCGTATATGGAATCAAGGGTCGACGAGGATTCAGCAGTATATGGGTTGGGTGCAAAGGTCAAGGTCAATTTTGGAGTCACAGGTCAAATACGAATATATATCACCTTCTTTATTGAAGATTCCCAAAAGGCCATTAGTTAAATTATAAAGTCTCCAGGTAAATAAAACAACGAATTTATATTAAAAAATAAAAGAAATAGAGTGAAAAGATTAAGGTGGAAGTAGGTGACGTGCCAGTGTACGATGTGTCAACTTTGTAGTGAGTCTGTTGTAGTGTGTGCGTGTGCGCGCGCGCTCGTGTTCTTCCGGTCATCCTGGTAATTTCGTGTGTTATTAGCGAACTTGGAAGAGTAATTCCTGTCGGTAACTGTTTTGAGAACATTCGAAAGCTGCAATATTATTGATCTGCGTTGAAAGAGAAATCAAAAGTTATCGAGCGCTTCGAGTGAAGTCATCACGGCTTCCGTGAACCCAGTGTTTGGTCCTTCGTTGACAGAGGTAAGGAAGGATCTACACCAGTTCATCCAGCGACGTTTTCTCGTTAAAAACGTTAAATTTGAATAGTTCAATTGTATATCATTTATTTGTCTTTATGATATCGGGGAATGGGTTGTCCACTGGCTTTGAGGTTGATGACGTATAATGGGCTTGTTTCCTAGGCAGGATTGCTAACCTCTTGCTTTGTAGTTATTTCAGTTGTACAGTACTTTCGTGTTTAAATACCAGATTTTAGGCTTTGAATTTGTAATATATGCATAGGGATCCATTTACTTGTTGTTTGTGAATAATCGGAGTATGATTTGTTCTTTGGTTTTCATGTTATTGACGTATCTTTGGCTAAGCCAAGTCTAGGCCTATGTTTCAGAGACAGGATTGGTTGACCTGTTGTTTTTTTGTTTAATTGGTCAGTATTTTCGTGGTTAGATATTAAGTTTGATATTCAGATGAAATGTGTATAGACATCCATTTATTGCAGTGGTTGATTAATCCACTGTTTTCTGCTTGACGACGTTCCTGGGCCAAGCCAAGCCTAGGCCTATGTTGGTTAGTTAGGTCAGATTACGTTTCCTTATGGCATCACTGCCCTTCAACTTGACTTATTAAAGAGTGTAAGGCTTGATTTGGACCTCTGGACTGTCAACCAACAGATGCTTAGCAGGAATATGATAGTAGCTGAGTACATTGCTGTCAGACGCCACGTTTTTGCCATTGACAACCTTCAACATTTTGTACGTTTCAGTTAAGGTTAAAAGTTGTAAACAGGTTTAATTTAGTATTAGTTCCCCGTTATTGTTCAAGATAAAAGCTCATTTTTGCGTGACGACGGTCTTTTTCCTTTCAACTTTGCTTTTTTAAGTGTCTTTAGCCACTCCACTGGCGAGAGTTTGTGGCTGGGCTACTAATTACGAAAGTAAAGCTTTATTTAATAATAATAATAATAATAATAATAATAATAATAATAATAATAATAATAATAATAATAATAATAATAATAATAATAATAATAATGTTGTTGTATATCTTTTGATATTGTGCCCACGATCCAGTCCAAATGTATCTTGTTGGTACCATCAAGTTTATTACTGTAGAACGTTTTTCTTTCACTTAATGCCTCCTGGAGTATCTTAACTCTTTAACAACTGGGGTTGAATCCCACTACACTCACGGGCTACTTTTTATTATTGTGTTTCTGCTCTTGTCTCGAAAAGCAGGGTAAGGGGAGTTGGAGAAATGTGTTGCCCTGATTTTTGACAGTCTATTAGAGAGAAATAGAGAGACTGAATACTTATTTTATCCCGTCGAGACCAATCCAGTATTTAATAGGCGTGAGGTGGTGCACGTTTAGACTGATTCCTGATTGTTTCTCTCTCTCTCTCTCTCTCTCTCTCTCTCTCTCTCTCTAATTGTTGTTAGTCTTTCCCATAAAACATTTTGACGTCATGACACATGGACCGATCACCTAACGTTTGTTGCAAGTTTTTGTTAACGCTAAATCTGTTTTATGAGGATTTAACTTTTTTTTTTATTACTTTTTTGGGGGCGAATTTGAGATACTTTTGGAATTGTTTTGAGAATATTAGGACTTTATTTTTTTTTATTTAACAGACATGGTACTAATTCTTACCACGCAGTTATTTAAAAGGAAGAATAAATAGTGAACCAAAGAGGAATTAATGTCTTAATATAGTACTAATATTTTAGACTTGGTTACGTGGTCGATTTTGAATATAAATACATTAATTTTCGTAACATAGTCTTGTTAAACTTCACTGTGAGTTTGAGGATGACTGTGGAACTAACTATTGGTTGGTTGAAGGAATCATAAGCCTAGTGTGGACCTTTGGACTTACATCGTCCAATCCGAATGGAGTATGGATGCAAAACTTAGTTTTACACTGGAACCATTATATTTATCTGAAAATGTTGTTGCCAAAATGAAAAATGAGAGTGAATTCATTTACAACTTTGTTTTCCAAGAATGCATTTTCAGATTAATTTGAATGTAGGAAACCGCATTGATTTCAGTTGTTGGTTCTTATCGAAAATCATTTTTCAGATTAAGAGGCTAATGTTTAGACGTTTTCTGCGGTAAAATTTACACGTCTAGTGTAATAATCTGATACACAATCGAATCATTTATATATGTTTATGTATGTATGTGAAATGTATGGTGTGAAAATGACTTAATGCCGCTAAATTAGAAAACGGGAAACTTCGAAGTCACTATTTGCAACTGAAGGACCAATTGTAAACATATACACCAACCGGAGACTTTGTAAACAAGTTCTCATTACGATAACTGGTTTTGAAATATACGAGTATGAACATTTCCTCTCACTGAGAGAGAGAGAGAGAGAGAGAGAGAGAGAGAGAGAGAGAGAGAGAGAGAGAGAGAGAGAGAGAGAACCATCAGTGAAATTTTGAAGTTGCGTTCACTTTGCCAAAATGGCTTTCACACGATTGTGGTTTATGACCAAATGCCTCTTTATTTCCTGACATTTAATTTGAAATATATCGAAACCGCAGTTGAAAGAGGACCAGAAAGAGTCAAGTATTCAATATAAAACTTGACAATGTGACGGAACACTCGAAAAAAGCCCTTTTGGAAGTAAATCGAAAACTAAGTTGGTCCAAAGTTGTGGGTGAACAGTTGAAGGGGAAATTCAGATGCCAATGGCAGCGTTGGCAACGCCTCGTCCCAGACTCACTCTGGAAGAAGGATGAGATCCTACAGGAACTGTCTTCCTGGGAATAGGATACGCTATATTTGAGGTAAATCTTTTCAAGTATTCCTTATACTGTGGTCATGGTTTTGTTCACATCAAAGACCTGATTTTGTTTTATACCTGATGAAGAAGTAAAGTTTGGTTTTATATTTGAACAAGTATACGGGTCACGGTATATTTGCGTACTCATATTAATTTTAGTAAATACTAACAATTTTGCCTTATATCGCTGATAACCTGACGTTTTTAAATTATTATTATTCATCTTTATTATTTTCTAATTTAAATTCCACATAGGCCTAGGTGATGTTTGAAGTTCAACATGAGAGCATAGAAAACTGCGAAAGCCTAAAATGATGATGTTGGAAAGCGATAGCTGGAGAGAGAATCTCTCTCTCTCTCTCTCTCTCTCTCTCTCTCTCTCTCTCTCTCTCTCTCTCTCTCTCTCTCTCTCATTTGACTTTCTGCCGTACTGAGAATATGACAGTGAGTAAATCAGAAAATATCTTTGGTACTACCTTCACATCGTAACTCCTCTCTCTCTCTCTCTCTCTCTCTCTCTCTCTCTCTCTCTCTCTCTCTCTCTCTCTCTCGAGTTAAAAAGCGCAAACACAAGGTTTTTTAATCCTAATTGCCTCTTCAATATGCAAATATTAGCTGCGTAATAACAATTTATAAAGTAAAAGAGTTTTGTGTATGTCTGAAAACTCATAATGTATATTTCAAAATACTTTTGATGTAATAAAGCCGCCTTTAATCTAGCACGGGCTCTTGCTCCTGAAGCAGTCCTTAATATTTGAAATCACGGTCCTGTTCTCTTTCTAATTAATTTAATTTTCTTTTGAATGCTCATTAATAAGAATGATATATTACAAACTTCCTTAAAATACAGTTCCCTCATTGTAAGTGCACGCTGTGCTTGTATTAAATGAATAATTTTAATGTAAATTGAGCTGTATAATGTACTTTAATAAGAATTTTACCATCATCTGTAAATTATAGTTCCGCATTGTAAATGCACACTGTACTTGTTGTAAATAATTATAATGAAAATTGAATGACATAATGTAGAACGCTATTTTCCCCTTCACGCGAATGTTTACAAAGCATCATTCATGTTTATCTTGGATCTACCTGGCATCAGTGTCCTTTACTGTGTTAAGTTAAACAGGATCTGAGTAGGCGACGTCTAAACAGTCCATTAGTGTGAGTGTTTAGTCTCAGCCTCATTAATAATGGCTGCTAATTGCCTGTAAGGACGAGTGCTCTCTTGCTGATTGATAGGTTTTAGGTTAGTGTTAGATTTGACTGAATATACGTTTTCCTTTTTAAGTTTGGACAGTTAATAGTTAAGCATATATAGGTGCTTGCAACCTGGTAGGTAGGGTGGTTGTGCCGTCAGTGCACCTCACATGGTGCACTGTCGGCTTAACCAGTAGAATTTGACCATCAGATATATATACAGAGTTTTTCATTGATTCAGTCCCTTGTCGAGTTCATTAAAATATTCATCCTTGTACAGATGTTCCAGCAGGATACATGAACATTAATTTAGACTTTTCAAGATTTGAACATCATTTAAACTGTTCAAGATTTGAACATCATTCTGACTTTTCAAGACTTGAATATTTAGACCTTTCAAGACTTGAACATCAATTAGATCTTTCAAGACTTGAACATTTAGACCTTTCAAGACTTGAACATTTAGGCCTTTCAAGACGTGAACATTTAGACCTTTCAAGACTTGAACATCATTTATATTTTTCAAGACCTTTGAACATCATTTAGAATTTTTTAGACTTGAGCATCATTTAGACTTTTTAAGACTTGAACATCATTTAGACTTTTCAAGACTTGAACATCATTTAGACATTTCAAGACTTGAAAATCATTTAGATTTTTTAACCCTTGAACATATTTAGAATTTTTTAGACTTGACCATCATTTAGACTGTTTAAGACTTTAATATAATTAAGACTTTTTAAGACTTGAACATCATTTTGACCTTTTAAGAATTGAAGATCATTTAGACATTTTAAGACTTGAATACCAATTAGACTATATAAGAATTTAATATAGTTTAGCCTTAGACTTGAAAATCACTTAGACTTTTTAAGACTTTGATTTAGACTTTTTGAAACATGCATATCATTTAGACTTTAAGATTTGAGGATCATGTAGTCTTCTTAAGACTTGAACATCATTTAGACTTTTTAAAACTTGTACATCATTAGACTTTCTAAGACTTGACTTTGGGTTCATTTGGACTTTGAAATCCAACAAATGAGAGAGAGAGAGAGAGAGAGAGAGAGAGAGAGAGAGAGAGAGAGAGAGAGAGAGAGAGAGAGAGAGAGAGAGCATCGAAGTATTAGTGAAATACAACAAATGAGAGAGAGAGAGAGAGAGAGAAAGCATCAAAGTATTTAGCGGCTGTCAGTTGGGAAAGAGGGGGAGAGAAAGATTTGCTGCCAAGAAATCTTTCTCTCCCCCCTCTTCCTCAACTATTTTGAGGGGAAGGGAGACATTTGACACTAGTTTGAAGGTCTGTTGGAGAGAGAGAGAGAGAGAGAGAGCAGAGAGAGAGAGAGAGAGAGAGAGAGAGAAGGATTGTGGAACAGCCTCCCTTCAGAGGATGTCGTGTAAATGGAACTTCAGAAGTTCAAGGGAAGATGTATATAATGTGACACTTCCTTAAAACAGTTCATCTCGTATTTTATTAATTTGTTCTTATATGTTTATTTATTACTTTAACTCTTTTCTTCTTTTCTAACTGATTTCTTCTTTCTGTATTTCCTTTTACCTTCTGTTATTTCTTTCTAATGAACGCCTTCATATTCTTTGGAAGTTGAATTTCAAGTCAGTGGCCCCTGTGGTGGTCTTGTTCCATATGAGTAGGGCTCATCTTCTGAATAATAATAATAATAATAATAATAATAATAATAATAATAATAATAATAATATATGTCAGATCTGACGTTATCTACTTAATAATGCTTATTTATTAAATTTTTTATATGAGAAATTGTTATATTTGGGGAAAGGACTTACCCTGCCTGTATATTATATTTCATGCGTGTCCTACCCAAGTACAGGGACATTAACGCTCACTTCCTTTTAAGACTTGTGACCTTACCTTGTTAAAACTGCTGACGGCGTGAGAGGCGTCTCTCTCTCTCTCTCTCTCTCTCTCTCTCTCTCTCTCCTCCTCTCCTCTCTCTCTCTCCTCTCGGCAGTCAGAAATAGCCAGCATATAAAACCTCTCAGTTATCTGTCATTATCGCGTAAGGTTCAAATGCAAAACTGTCGTTGGCTCATCCATTTATTCAGTAAATGCTATGAAATTTTATTATTATTATTATTATTATTATTATTATTATTATTATTATTATTATTATTATTATTCAACTGCTATGTTTAATAACTTTAGGGAAAGGCTGCATATTGTATAGAGTTGCATTCACTTATACTAGAATATTACTATCTTAATTTTCTTTAACACTTGATTCAAGATATCGGTTATGACTGTAAGTCGAAGTTAAACACTGATTCATTTGAAGTTAATAAATGCTATTATGAAGCCAAAAAGGGGGCCCCTGTTAATACCTGCCTTTCCTGTGCTTTCACTTTCACCAGTCCTTCAGCTTCTCTTCACCTTCCCATTTCAAAGTTATCATCCTGGTAGGCCCTAATCCTTCAACTCCTCTTGTGCCCTCAGGTGCCCAGCTGACTTTCATCACGTCCTACTCCCACTATGGGCATTACCCAAGGTTCATTACTGCGTCCTTTCGGCCCCTAGCTGCCGCCCCTTTTATTCCTTTTACTGTACCTCTGTTCATATTCTCTTTCTTCCATCTTACTTTCTCCCCAACCTTCTCCTGACAACTGGTTCATAGTACAATTGCTTTGAGGTTTTCCTCTTGTTGCGCCTTTCAAATCTTTTTATATACTCTCAATTTTTCTTTCGGTGCTGAATGACCTCATCACCACAGGTCCCAGTGCTTGTCCTTCGGCCCTCAGTTTTATGTTCCATTTTCCATTCTCAACAAAATTGGTTTCATTCTTAGCTGTAAAGTCTGGGCGAAGGTTTTATAAGTATATTTTGGTTGAATTATTTGTTCCTGTTATTTCCACGCCTTGACGTATATTTTCTCTCATTTTGACTCTGGGGCCCTCCCCAGGATACGTTGCCGCTTGCACTAAACCTCTGTGGCAAGTTGCAAGACCCGGCAAAGACGAAGCTTCTGAAGGGGTGAAGGGACGACAGTCGCACGCCCAACCCTCCTGCGGTTTCCTTGCCTGGGATTAGCATGAGCTATTGAACTACTCATGGGAGAATGAATATGAGTGAGGAGGAGAATTGATAGGTAGGTAAGAATAAGTGTTGTTTAATCTGAAATTCTGAGTGATTGTGGGAAGCACCTTAAATAATAAGGCTGCTCATAAACTGTTTCAGTTGTGTCAACAAAAATGTCTTACTTTCTGTTTGGGACACCTGTTCTGTTGTCAGGAGAGCATTCATTCAAAGTACTATTTCCTCTCAACTACTGTAAAGGCTTCGGTGCGCTACGTTTATTGACTAATGACCCGAAGGCTGCAATCAGGCTAGTTAGTTTCTTTCTTCTTCTTCTTCTTCTTCTTCTTCTTCTTCTTCTCCTTCTTCTCCTTCTCCTTCTCCTTCTTCTTCTTCTTCTTCTTCTTCTTCTTCTTCTTCTTCTTCTTCTTCTTCTTCTTCTTCTTCTTCCGTTCGTGATGAAGAAGAATTTATTGCTTTTTTTTAAAGTTGTGGTGGAATTTCGGATTAGTAGTTTTCACTAGAAGCTGTCTGTGTGTCTATATTGATATGCTTCTCTTTGTTTTGTGAAGAATAGTTCAGTTGCCTGTGTAAGATATCATGAGTCTTCGTGAAGATTTTTGTCGAATGCAGAGGAATCATATGAATGAAGTTTAAATTCAAATTAGGTTCTCTTTAGAAGTCAATTAGGACTGACTGTGAATGAAGGGTGTGTTAGTTACCCTTGCACAAAGTAGATTCATCTGGTCATTAGTATGAAAATAGTAGGTTTTTTTATCTTTTCTTAAATTAGACCTGCAGTTCTTTCCTTGAGAGTGGTGAGATTTTTTTGTGTTAATAGCTGATTAGTTTTTCCCATTCATTTTTCATGTTTGAAATAAAAATTAGCCATTTATTTATTTTATTGATCAGCAATATTATGTTTAGCTGAGACCGAAATATATTGATATCAGTCGTTTCATGTTCCTCCGGTAGGGAGTTACTGTAGAAAAAATCCCAACTGTGTAATCCCGGGATTTCTCTGATGATTAGATGAGGATCTTATATTGAGATTTTCCTGATTGTTTCTATTATTAAATAAAAGTACCTCCTTTAAGCCTTATCAAATAAGAGTCAATACATCCAAGACTTTAGTCCAGTGACAATAATGCTGAGAAACAATGCTTTCCACCCGGTAATTTCCCTTAAAGCTTTCACTGATTCTCTCTCTCTCTCTCTCTCTCTCTCTCTTCTCTCTCTCCCTCTCTCTCTCTCTCTCTCTCTCCTCTCTCTCTCTGAAACTCTTCGACAAGGTATTTTGTCTTATCTCTCCCTCAAAAAAATTCGGCTGTCTAAATACTGATGAGGTCGTTGAAGCCCTGGTGTGTTTGCTCATGTTTTTGTTATTGTTTTTTTTTTTCTTTGCTGGTGGTTTGATGTGATGGTCTCGTAAGAGGTTGTAAGTTCTCTTTTTCTCTCTCCCTTGTTGTTAATCTCTCTCTCTCTCTCTCTCTCTCTCTCTCTCTCTCTCTCTCTCTCTCCTCTCTCTCTCTCTCTCTCTCTCTCCCCTTAGAGAAAAATATCTGTTGCGTTGTTTTTCAATTTAGCTGCTTTTGTTGACGCGTGATGTAATTATGAGAGATGTAATTAAATATTGATAAAGCTGAGTTTAGTGTTGATATAACATAACGCAATTTCCATGACACGTATATAATTCTAACGTGATGTATTACAGTTTAATTCTGATGAAGTGATTTAAATTAGATAGAATGGTTAAATATTACAGTTATTGTCCTACGTCATGGGTTTATTGTAATCTAAACCTGACTGTTTAGAGCAAATTTTGATGACTTTATTTGTTTCATCTGACGTCATTTCAAAGTTTTTTTACTTTTTCGTTGATTCTGTAGACCTTTCCGAACGATCTATTGGTTTCCGCTTGCACCAGACTGCGAAGGCTTGTTGCAAGTTGCAGAAATGCTTCTTCCTTTACCAGTGAGGGCTGTAGTATATATATAACCCTTCTCTTTCCTTCTCACCGGGACTTGGGACCAGCTTGAGTGTACAGTAGAAACCCTTGTAGCAGAGTGATGGGACAGAGATCATTGTAAATATTTTTTCATTCTAAGTACAGTGATTATTATCAACATACCATGGTCCAGAATAACTCTCCCTTCATTGTAGTGGGCTCTACCCATTCGATTATTAGGTAATGATCATTGTAAATATTTTTCATTATAAACAATGAATTGATATTATAAATTGGCACTTTCAGAATAATTTACCTTCATTGTAGTTTACTATCCCCATTCGATTATAAGATAAGGATCATTGTCATATTTCTCATTGTAAACACACTGACTATTATCAACTCGCAATGATCAAGAATATCTCACCATTCATTGTAGCGGACTCTCCATCTTTAGATAAAGATCATTATAAATATTACATTATAAACACAATGAATATTATCAACTTACAATATTCCAGAATAACTCTCCCCTTCATTTTGGTGGACTCTGTCCCTTTCGATTATAAGGATTATGATCATTGTAAGTATTTCTCATTATCAATACAAATATTATTAATTGACAATGTTCCAGAATAATTCACCTTTTAGTCCATTTGCCACTCTTATGATTTCCACGGGTGATCTATGAATCTTTTATAGTACAAGGTATTATGGTATATAGCTAATATCCTGGTTTTTCTGAAGTATTTTAACTGGGTTGTCCTCTTGACAACTTTGGGCAAATCCTGAAATATGCAAATCTTGGTCGCCATCATATAAAATTCAATTTTTTTCAATATCTCTGCAAATTTGCAAGATATGTCATATGGGATGTCTCTTCCCATGTTTTCTTGGTCAAGGATTAATATTATGTCACAAAAACAGCCATAACATGTGCAGCTTTATTTGCACAGACATTATGACAAAGATATAAAAATGTTACAACAATACATGAAATTCGACATATTATTCATTATTGCCAACTGTTCTTACAAGTTTAACAACTGTTCTTACAAGTTAAACTTATGCTTTTGCGTGTATTTTTAACTGACAAGATACACAGCTTCTTGCATCATATACATATATGTGTTCCTAATAACAATAGAAAAATTATGTGTTTAGTTGTGTAAAGGGAAAATTGAAGCTAATTGTTGTCCAACTCATCCTCAGAACAGTCACTGTCATTTTCATTCACTTGACCAGTGACTGTGAATGGATTATTGCATCCATCTGTGCCTCCACATATACAATAAATAGTGCAGGGCAACTGGTTATTTTGACTGGAGCAGGGCGTAGAGCTGCAGGCCTTGTCCACTGCTTTGCAACCACAACTAAGAACATTAATTAGGCCAGGAGGAGCTGGAGAATCAGAAGCAAATATGCTGGTGTTGGGACGTCATCCTTCACCTGCCATCCAAACTTGCTGATGTCCACTGTTGGAGGGCGTTGCTGATCAGCTGCTTTCCATAATATCATTTGGAGATGTGCCCGTTGTACATGGAGCAGTGTATTGGCATCTGCAGGAGGCAGGGCCATAATGCGCACTGGTTTTCCTTTCTTTCTTGTATATATCCTGTGGCGAGCTGCATTCACTGTGGTGCCTGGAGGCTGGCCATCCAGTCCTGTAAAGAACTGTTGGCCCGTTTGCAACTTTTCCTTTGTTAAAAGGGTAAGACACAGTGTCACAACCACTTAGAGCATGCATTCCCAATTGCTGCAATCACTTGGGACCTAGCTTCTCACAGGTTGCATTGATGTTTACAATATCGACATTCCAACATTCCATCTGAACTTTACATGTGTTGTAGCTGAGTTTTCCAAACTCAGTAAATCAGCAGGAGTAGACATCAGTATCATCACTGAGGATTCTTACTACCCTGTGACACTCAGCTGCCTTCAGTAAGTATGCAGTCATTGTCACATCAGTCTCGTCATGTGAAAAGAGACAGAATTCTTGATTTTCTAGCGTTATTTTATCTCCCTTGTTGAAAGAGGATAGTACCTGTGACAGTTGCCTTTTGTTTCGTTTATTCTTCATAATAGTATCTCTGTTTAGGAGTAGGCTACTGATAATCAGGTAGTAGTTGGTGGTACCCTCATCACCACGTCGCATTATCTCATGGTTTTTGGCTGACAGATCGTGACACTTGTCAAAGACTAACACCTTGTCACTATCAAGAGAATACAACGAGAGACGGTGCTTAATACTCTCGACAAGGATAGATGCATCAGCACCATGAGGCCATGTAATATGATAGAGCAGCTGTTGTGCATCCACTATAACGATGCTTGGAGGCACTGGGCTTTGCTGTAGCACACCAAGATGTCTAGCAAGTACAACTTTGGTGCCCTTTCACAAACAGCCATACTCATGAATGAGTGAGGAAGGGACAGCACACAACTCATGCTCAAAGATGTTTTCTAACTGAAGCTGATCTGTTGACCTATCATAAGCAGGTGAAGGAATAGGGCTTCCATGTCGAAGACAGTCTTGTTACCAACTCTGATGCCATGCTTTGGCCATTCCATTGTCCTTAACGGGGCTGGAAAGTTTTGCGTGAAATCCAGATGGTAGTGAATCACGAAATGAAGCTATCATCTTCTCTCCAATCAATATGCATCTTCAACATTGACTTCATTTGGAGCAACTTGGCCATTGACAATGTTATACAGGACATCACTCTTACTTTTCAGTGGGTGGGAATGCTTAGTTAGTTCTGTAGCAATTCTCTCACGATCATCAGCATCAAGCTTTCGCTCTTTTCACCTTCCTCTTTGTGCTTCATTGGTGTTATTGCATTGCAGACTTGGCCCATGTACAAGTTTTCCATGGCATCTGAGAGGTAGGCAGAGATAGGGAATGAATCGATCCATTCAGTAATCAGCTCAGGTGACAGTGTCTTACCCCTCATACCACCTTTTTCTATTTTGATAGCTGTTTGTTCACCAAACTGGTCACTTGACACAGAGTTCCAAACATAAATCCAGACCCTTCATGTTCTTAAACAAGCTTTTTAATTACTATATGATTAAAAATAAAGAGCTGGTTAACCTGAAAGTTAGGTGCATTACCTGTGTGGTTCTCCATTCATGCAGGATCTAAAGCAAACTAGTTTAAGCCACTAGATAAACATACAGGAACTACTTTATGCCAATACTTCCTGTTAGAGTAAAAATCCTGTAAATAGACATCTTTATGTCAGTATTCAAGGGACAAACAAAGATGATTTCACAATGGTACACAATGCAAATACAAAAAGAAAGAGTTGCACTTGCTGATTTATTTAAAGTTTTTGTTGTACCAAATTCACATAAAGAATTATATCACCTCTTTTAGTTCAGATTCTAGCATTGTTACATGTTATTTCTATGTAATGGTACAATACAATTCATGCGTAATGGCTAATAATAAATAGAGCTACCTTGACTGTGAGTACTACATTTTTACAATAATGAAAGTGTATGAATTGTCTTGGGTTGAAGTTTTGACCATATCTTTTACGCAAATAAGCTGTTCACTTACATTTTTGGGTACCGTAAAGAAGGGTATTATCGTCAGCTTAACGTCTGGCGTGTATTATCGTCACCTATCAAAATATTAACGAAATCAAACAGTGTAAAATAAAGGCCTCAAAAGTTTGTTTTTCCTTTGACAGCTATTACATACTTTATATAAAAATTGTGTTACGCCTCATTGGTCGATAATAAACGTAGGTCTACAATACCCTCATCGATGGTATCCCATATTGCATTTAGGCATAATATATACCTGCACCAAAATATTTAATGAGTTTATCATGCTCCTTAACCTTAAAAACATAAGTATAGACACCATATTATTTATATTATCATGTATAAAAACAAAGATATAGAAGAAACTAGATTTTTTAGTAATGGCGGCCATTATTTACATATAACACAAGTTGCCCAAAGTTGTCATGAGGACAACCAAGTTGAAAAACCTAAAAAACACCTTAGGATAGCAAATCTATCAAGAAACCTTGTACTATAGAACATTCAAAGGTTACCCATTTTGGCAAATGGACTATTTTATTGTAGTGAACTATCCCCATTCGATGATAAGAAAAAGATCATTGTAAATATTTCTCATTATAACAAGGAACATTATGAACTGACAGTGTTTCTAAATAATTCACCTTTCATTATAGTGAATTCACCCCTATCCGATAATAAGATAAAGATCATTATAAATATTTCTCTTTATAATTATACACTGTACATTATCAACTTGCAGTGACCTAGAGTAACCCTCCGTTCATTGTAGTAGGCTTTGTCCATTCGATATATTGCCACTACTCTGTGTGACGTCATCAGGAATCATTAGAACCTGAAAGCATTCGGTGGAGGCGAGAGAATAATGTGTATGGCCCCTGACAGATACAGAATAAAGGTTTCTGGATGTCTTGATTGTTTTGGCTAATTTGGGCCTTGTTCAAGGTACCCCTAAGGGTCATATTTGACCTCTTTTGTATGGTCGTTAAGGCCTAAGCCTCGGGATAGGCCTTGGTTTAATTTTTAGTTTTATCAAGGATTTGGGAGGTTTGGTTACGTCCTGAAGTCTGACGTGTAAGGTCAGGTTTTTTAGTTTTCGAATTTCATTGTGGTTTGTTTTATATATATATATATATATATATATATATATATATATATATATATATATATATATATATATATATATATATATATATTATATATATATATATATTTATGCGTTTATTTATAAATTTTAGTTTTAAATTATTGCTGAGTGGATTTTCTGATAGGCAAAGTCAGGATGGTTTACGGTTGACTTTTAAGCTAAGCTTGAGAGAGAGAGAGAGAGAGAGAGAGAGAGAGAGAGAGAGAGGTTGCAGGTATTTTTACCTGTGCTGTTGATGACAGGTGAGCGTCAGCGCGGAAAATCCTTACTTTCCTCGTAAAGAGCATTTTACTCTTTGCTCAGAAACTTGAGAAAAGGACTCTTTTTATCCTTATTTTATTATATGCTTGTTTATATCATCGATTCTCTTCGGTCTGAGAGGAACCATTATTGTTCTTATAAAAACAATGGCATTTTGGTGTTTTAGTCAAATTCATTGCTTCTAGTTAACATATCGCCAGACCCCTTAACCCAGTTATTATCTAGATTATCTAAAATATCTTTTGACTGGGTGAGATTAGCCAAGTATTATTATTATTATTATTATTATTATTATTATTATTATTATTATTATTATTATTATTATTATTCAGAAGATGAACCCTATTCATATGGAACAAGAAGCCCACCACAAGGGCCATGGACTTGAAATTCAAGCTTCCAAAGAATATGGAGGTGCTCATTTGAAAGGTGTAAGAGAAGGTAAATGGGAAATACAGGAAGAGGAGATAGATGATCAGAAATCAAAGATAAGTTAACAGATTAATAAATAAATATATATATATATATATATATATATATATATATATATATATATATATATATATATATATATATATATATATATATAATATATATATATATATATATATATATATATATATACTGTATATATATATATATATATATATATATATATATATATATATATATATATATATATATATATATATATATATATATATATATATATATATATATATATATATATATATATATATGAAAGCGAGGCTATCCCTCAGCAAAACAGCAAGAAGGCACTAAAGCAGACAGCTTGGTAGATGGTTTTCCTTTATTCATGACGGCCTACGTTTCGAGATCCTTGTCTCATCCTCAAGGGCTAAAAATACCAAGTAAAATATACAAATACAGCAAGAAGATTTAGGATATAATTACAAATAAAATATGATAAAGTAAAACAACAGTAAAAAAGGTAAACCTAAAATAAAATTGTTAAAAAAAAGAGAGAAAGAAATAAAAATTTTAACTAACAGACCTTGTTCCTCGAAGTTCAGTTGCTGTATGAAAAACAATAAAGATAAGGTGGGGTGTGGTTTAAGCTATATACAGGGGCGTGGACGAGGAATGATTGTTCAAAGAGGGAACAAGCTTCTTGATCGCTAACGATTCAAGAATAGGGAGGTGGTGTTCGTGTTGACTGGTTAGTATAATCTTAAAATCATTATAGTTTATTTTACTTTTGCATAGTTTTATGTGGTTTCTAATATTGATAAGTTCCTCGCTGGGTGAGCGGGTTCCGTTCTCAGCTACCACTCTGTTGGTCGTGAGTTCGAATCTCCGACAAGCCAGTGAAGAACAAGAGGAATTTGGTTCTGGTGATAGCAATTCATTTCTCGCTATAATGTGGTTCGGATTCCACAATAAGCTGTAGGTCCCGTTGCTAGGTAACCAATTGGTTCTTAGCCACATAAAAATAAAATCTAATCCTTCGGGCCAGCCCTAGGAGAGCTGTTAGTCAGCTCAGTGGTCTGGTTAAACTAAGATATACTTAACTTTTTTCTAATATTTGATGTTTCAGGATTAGACAACCTTGCACCCAGTGCGAAAGCTAACGCCAATATGTGCGTCACATCTGACCTATTAAGCAGTCGGCGTGTGTTTCCCACGTATGTCTGACAATGGCATTGGCAGCAAGTAAATAAATAAAGAACACCGGACTGCATTAAAAGGGGGCAGTTTTTCTTTGTGACGAAACATACCGCCAATAGTTCTTGGGTTCTTAAATATAAGCTTTACATCAACTGCAGGAAAATAATTCGTTAAAATCCTTTTTAGATTGGGTAGGAAAGAGGTGTCATGCGTGAAAGGAAAACTTATATAATATGTTAATTTATGTGCCAAGTGTGTGGTAGCAGGAGGGTGAAAGGACTTGTCCAATGTTTTCTTAACATACTTTAAAAATAAATTGGATGGAAAGCAGCTGGATTTAAAATAATCATAGAGAAAACCTATTTCCTTGTGAAAAAGATGCCAGTCGGATGTAAGTGTTATGGCCCTGTGTAGGAGAGTGGACAGGGAATTCAATTTAAAATTATAAAAGCACGAACTGTAAAAATTCTGCCCAAGACCAGTAAAAGTTTTCTTGCAGAACACACCTGTATGAAATCTCTTGTCCTCACGGATGACGATGGTGTCTAAAAAGGATAACTGGTTATTATTTTCTAATTCATAAGTAAATTTAATGTTATTATGTAGTGAATTAGCATACTGCCAAAAACTGGTCACAGTAGTGACGTCCTTTAAAAATGACAAAAGTGTCGTCAACATAACGGCGATAAAATAACGGCTTGAAAACAGAGGGACAGCTGTCCAGCAGCTCTCTCTCGAATTTGTGCTTAAAAATATCAGCAAAAATGCAGTCTCCCCTCAGATATAGCAAATGGAGTGCCTGGGTGTTTTTAGTCTCCCCTCAGATATAGAAAATGGAGTGCCTGGCTGTTTTTAGTCTCCCCTCAGATATAGAAAATGGAGTGCCTGGGTGTTTTTTATCCCGTTTTCTGTTTGCTTACTTTATTTTTTAGTCATTAATTTTTTTTTTTTTTTTTACATTTTGGCTTTTAAAGTAGGTTGTCTAATTGCTGTTATTGAGAGAGGTTAATGTTATCCGGTAGCTCTTTTTTCACAAATATTTATTTTATTTTGTAGCAGCTTGCTCTTTGCAAGATAATGGACTTTATTCTTGTTCTCAATCATTGTTTGCACTTTAATAATAATAATAATAATAATAATAATAATAATAATAATAATAATAATAATAATAACTTTATAAAAATTTATGATTACGTCACAAAAATGGTGAGAAATCCACACTGATTTAAGTGTATATATATATATATATATATATATAATATATATATATATATATATATATATATATATATATTATATATATATATATATATACATATTATATATATACACACATATATATATACACACATATATATATATATATATATATATATATATATATATATATATATATATATATATATATATATAATTCGTAAAAAGAAGCATATCCTTTAACAAATAATATGTATGCATCATTATTTCCTTCAGTGACTGCAAAAGCTTCTTGAACAAACAAACACGTTCCAGTTACACTCAGGTAGACGGAAATACAGAAACTTTTTCGTAGCAAGAATTCTCCCCACACTCTTGGGGCTACTCTTAAGACACACACCATACCTCCATTTCGACCATTCCTCGGTCCAGGTACGTGTTCCCTTCC
>JANJGK010005641.1:0-44168 GCA_039081455.1 Macrobrachium rosenbergii | reverse complement strand
TTTTTATTATTTCCATCGTCGTCTTTACTGGTACGTTAGTGAACAGGGAAGTTACATCCAAACTTGCAAATTTGCAGTCTTTTACGTTAATTTTGGATAATTCGTCTATCAGGTTCATGTTATGTTTTAAATGCCCTTCGGATACTAAGCCTACCCATTTTCCCATTATGTTGGAAAGAAATTTCTCCAGCCTCCTCTGCGGTGATCTCGTCGATGCCACGATCGGTCTTAGCGGGCACCCTTCCTTGTGGATCTTAGGGCTACCATAAATATATGGGATCTCTGGACTTTCCACTGATTTTACTCTATGTTCTAATTCTTTTCTCTTGGTTTTGTCGTGGATTTTTGTCAACGCTTCCCTTACTTTTTTGTTAAAATTGCGCTGTACCCCCCTAATGTCCGTTTTTTTGTTGCAAGCCTCATATGTGTTTTCATAGTTTAACAGTTGTTCTAACTTATTCTCATATTCTCGTATTCTCGTATGGAGGAGGGGGGTCTATACATGCGACATAGATCATGACGTTTTAATAAAAATGCTAACAGCGGCCCTCAGCGTTAATGTTTTCAAGTGGGGCGGAAACCCTTATATACAAAAAAATGGCGTGGCCATGGGTTCAAGACTTTCACCAAATCTAGCTAATATCTTTATGGAATGGTTTGAAAAGGAAGAGGTGGGCAAAGTAAATAAAGGGAACTTAAATATCGTAAAATGGGTAAGATACGTGGATGACATCTTGATCATTTACAAGGGAGAAAGGGAAGATCTACATAAGTTTTTAGAAAACATAAATAAACTAAATGAACACATCAAGTTTACATTAGAAGAAGAGAAGGAGGGAGAAATTCCTTTCTTGGATGTCCTGGTCAAGAGGGTAGGGGAGAATTTAAAATTCAAGGTATATAGGAAGAAGACACACACCAATTCATACATACATACATAGGTTCTCCATTCATAGGAAAGAAATAAAACTAGGATTAATGACAGGGTTGGCCATCAGGGCTTATAGGATTTGCAGTCCCGAATTTTTAGACGAAGAGTAGGATTACCTAAGGGAGAGTTTTAGGAGATTAGGCTACCCTAAGTATTGGTGGGAGTGGGCACATATCAAAGCAAGGAAAAACTATTTTGGGGAGAGGGAAAGGATAGAAAAGTAACATTTGGTAGGAAAGAAAATAATTACAGTCCCGGACAACAACTCTATTGCACCCATCAACAGGAAGCTAAATAATTTCAAATTGATAGGCGGCTACAAAAAACACCATTAGGAATAAAATAGTTAGAAACAAAGAGGGGGAAGAGATTAGAGGGGGGGTTTATATGGCAGCGTGTCTAGACTGTGAAGAAGGGTACTATGGCGAAACTGGCAAATCATGTAAAGAGCGAAGCAAACAACATCTGCAGAACATAAGGCATTATAATCAGACGTCGGCAGTTGCCAAACACTGTTGGGAAAATGATCACAGAATAGACTAGGAAAATATGAGTTTTCTGTACAGGAACACCAACAAAACATCTAGACTGGTTGTAGAGAACGCCTTCATAACTTGCGCCAACAACACGATGGCAGGGAACACCGGAAACGGCTTTGAAGACAGCATATCTAGAAAAATCGTATACTCCACAGTAGCAAGGAAACGAAGAAAAAACGTAAGAGAACGCACGGAAAACGGTCACCTAGGAGGAAGGATCAGGGAAAGACCAAGGTCAAGAGGGGGTGGAGGTCACACAGGAAGAGCTAGGCGATTATAGGATTAAAAGTACCCAGCACACAGATATAAATACAGCCGGACTACGCATCTGCTCATTGTACGGATACTTGATAAGGTGGACTGTTTGTCCAAGAAAGCTTGTAACTTTTTGAATAAAAACTCCATTAGATACCATCCAGTTTGAATGAGGTCCTTTTAGTAATATATAGGCTATATATATATATATATATATATATATATATATATATATATATATATATATATATATATATATATATATATATATATATATATATATATATATATATATATATATATATATACGAATATAAGGAGGCCCATAAAACACTATTTGAACTTTGCAACCATATATTTCGAGCACTTCCTTCTGTGCCCCTGTTCACTGGTAAAAAACAGGGGCACAGAAGGAAGTGCTCGAAATATATGGTTGCAACGTTCAAATAGCGTTTATGGGCCTTCTTATATTCGTATATATATATATATATATATATATATATATATATATATATATATATATATATATATATATATATATATATATATATATATATATAGATATAGATATATATATATATATATGCATGTATATATATATATATATGCATGTATATATATGAATGCATTTTATCACATCACCGTGATTCATATACAAGCATTAAGCTACAAACGTCCTTTAATATCCAATTCGCTCTACGTCGGAAATAATATATTTTCATATATGCTGAACCCCTTCTCTTTTTTCTTCTATTCAGCAATATATGAAATAGAATTTCTCAGGCAGTCGTCATCTCGAAAGAAAGCTTAATTTTCATGTCTAGGCATATAATATTATTGTCAGGAAAACTGCGAAACAAATGAAAATACCAATGACGATAGAAAAGACCAATCTTTCTAGCAAACGTTAATGGAGGTTAGAAGCAATCTGTCAAGAAGTCTGAGAAAGAATACAAAGAAAAATAGAGCATTTCCTCGGTAAATTTTATGTCTTGGAGTAATATATCAAGGAAACCTTTGAGATGGAATTATGAAATTTGGGGAGAAAATTATGGTTTGCGATAAGGATGTGCTGGGTGCGTTCGTTAGCTGCAGGAGGACATGATAATGGATGGTTATTGCGAAACTCGTTTTTGATGTTGGCTCATGATGAACGTATTCATTATCTTCTGTTGCTGAAAATGGGTGGTTAAAGTTTCAATTTTGTGTATGTATGTCATTATTTTTTTATCATATCTGCGTTTATCAGCCAGAAAATTAGAACGATGATTATGACATGTAGCGTATAATTTTATGAGTAGTCATATCGTGGAAAATATTTCTGAATTCATTATAATTAGAAATATATCATTCACGTATTCATAAAATACCGTCTGCTTGCACCCAAGTATAGACCGATAGACCTTTCTATAATTTATATTCTGGAGATTAAATTTATGCAAAGTTAAATGCCATATTACTGATTATATCCATGGTTGTAAATCTTTCTTTTTATTCTTATCTTTAGTCATTCATTTGTTTGCTTTTCCATCGGCCTAAGTTTCTCCTGGTAGAATGTTTTAATTAATTATTCGGGCCTATGTTTTACACATTTTCCTTGGCTGCTACATTAATGAATACCGTAGTTGTTATCAACATTGATTGGTTCGATTCCTTGCGTCCAGTGAACATCAAATGGGGCAGCTAAAGTACACTGGAATATCCAGCAGATACAGAGATGAAGTTCTCTCTTTGATATACATATTAGGTCTGCTTAATGCTGGCGTATTTGCACTGATCCTCGTTATAACCTTGACGTTATATCCTACGTCTAGAATGGAAATGCCCTTCCAACATGGGATATGCTTTGATGAAATACTGGACAAACTTAGCACACGTGTGATTATGTAGTGTACTTATGTCGAGGTGGATTCAATGCCATTTGCAAACTTCGATGCAGAAATTAGTTTCGAAATTGATTAGTGTCGGCGGATGCCGAGGATGTAATCAAACTGATCTAATATTAGCAAACTAATACATGAGAGAGAGAGGGAGAGAAATTGTGGCGTGATGTTTGAGACTGTATTTTGGTTGTGGTGAAACATTTCTTTTCTGCAGGGTTCCTTACATATCTATTTAAGGACTTGATAACAGAATTATCTTTCTCAGATTGAAGGAAGAATTTTTCATGGGGCACGACTCATACAGCATTATACGCTGTAAAGAAAACTTGATTCGCATTTTTTACTTGTTTATATTTTTGCTTAATTCAAGCAGGTTAATAATCAAATTAAAATGCAAAATGTGCCATGCTCAGCTATAAAGATGTAACTCGCAGGTTTAATTCACACCCTAAAAAGCCTAACTACCGCTGTAAACAACGTCCCTCATTTTGACTACATAAGGTTATTTCCTTGAAGTTCCTAGATCAGCCGTAAAACGGAGGCAGAAATGTCCCAAATCCACGAATCAACCCAACCATCTAGAGAGCAAAGTTTAACCAGCTGGATGAGAACAGACGGTAAATTCTGAAATCATGATGCAGGATTATGACAATAATGCACAGAATTATCTGTACGAATCTCTTCACGTAATTACGCGTTTCTACTTCTAATTCTGTGAGGGAAAGATAAGACTTAAAGTGCTGCTATATCCTTCTCTACATCCAATATGGGGACAAAGAAAAAGCCCCTCCAGATTTAAGTGTTAATTAAGGGTCCTCTGTTCTCTTAAAACCAGCTACAACTGAAATGCTAAACCAAGACAACAGAAGCGTCATTAGTGCCTTTGTTGTTGGCCATGGCACTCACACACACACACACACACAAACACACGGAAAGAGAGAGAGAGAGAGAGAGAGAGAGAGAGAGAGAGAGAGAGAGAGAGAGAGAGAGAGAGAGAGAGAGAGGAGAATGTAGCGGGATTTCCATTGCATTAATATAACCTTTTCAAATATTCGATATTATACAGAAATAGAAGTTGAAGAATGCTAGATAATGTGTAAATATTTTAATTGTAATATACCACAAAATATTTAAATAAGCAAGATTATTTATAGTTATTCTATGTATAATAAACTTACATGATATTTTAGAGATCATCAGGCTGCTGGCCCCTTGTGTCGTTAATGGATCCTTATTACTTATATCCATACTATTTTTCTGCGGATATTATTATTATTATTATTATTATTATTATTATTATTATTATTATTATTATTATTATTATTATTATTATTATCATCGCCACTCATTACAGTGTTATCCCAAACCACTGGCACTTCTGAATTCCAAAAGGTCTTACTGTTATTACCTCGGCGGTGGTGGGTGCGTTATCAGCATCTTGAAATTCAGTAATATATTTATTACAAAGATTTAGACGCAAACTAACTGTCATGTTGCCTACGAAAACAGCAGCACTATGTTTGCGTGTGGGTGTACGTATTTATATTTTTGTGTTTGTTTCCAAAGGTAAAACCACTATCGTATTGCAAATGCGACCATTGCTTTAGTGTGTATAAATGGAAGCAGGATGGTGATAAAGGAGAAGTTGATAATGACCTTTAACTAACGAGCAAAATATTGTGTCTATTATATGGAGTGTCCAGAGCTTCATCTTGTTCAGATTTTCAGTGAGAGGTTAATATTAGGAAACTATCTTCAGCCACTGTGTGTTTTTCTAAGAAGAAACTAAAATCCACAGTACAGTTTAATCGTGGAACTTTGAAAGCTTAAGTTGGGAAACATATCGGGAACAAGAAAAGCAATATCTTCTTTTCCCGGATATTACTTGAATTCATAAAAAGAAAGGAAAAGCAAAAGGAAACAAGTAAAAAGTGGGCAGAAGTTTCTTCGGCGCTATCGAGTTCTCTGTATAGCGTATAAAGCTGTATGAAACTCTCAGCCACGGCCCATGAAACTCTCAGCCGTGACCCTTGTAACTTCCAGCTACTGCCCGGTGTTGGCCGTGGCCTGTGTTATTGGCACCTGCAGCGGTTCCAGACGCACGATCATTGCTAACTCTAACCTTAAATAAAATAAAAACTACTGA
Source organism: Macrobrachium rosenbergii (assembly GCA_039081455.1). Taxonomy (NCBI): domain Eukaryota; kingdom Metazoa; phylum Arthropoda; class Malacostraca; order Decapoda; family Palaemonidae; genus Macrobrachium; species Macrobrachium rosenbergii. Next base: position 38,414 of record JANJGK010005641.1, on the reverse strand, counting down.
GGCTAGAGGGCTGCAATTCGGCATGTTTGATGATTGGAGGGTGGGTCACCAACTTGCCAATTGGCAGCTGTCTAACCTCAGTAGTTTTTAAGATCTGAGAACAGACAGAAAAGTGCGGACAGAAAAAGTGCGGACTGACAGACAAAGCCATCTCAATACAGTTTGATTTTACAGAAAACTAAAACCGACGAAAAGAAGCGTGGCACTTGTTCTGATATGAAAGTGTTAGCCGTCAGTGCTTCGTCCTCTCGCTGAGTTCATCTGAAGAAATGGGAAAAGTTCAACTTTTCCGATATTTCTTCTCGGGCGACAGACTCGGAGTAATTTTAGTTTTTAGGCTATTTCCCTCTGTGACTCTGAGGTTGCTTTCTTGTCATACGTAAAGGGGCTGCAATGACAACGAGTTTGCCTGAGCGGCTCATGAAAGCACCTTAATAAAATGTTCTTTTATATAAAAAGAAAAATTCTGATTTATTCCGTAATCATTATTTTATTTAAATGTAGTAGAATTTTAACGGTTTACATTGGAGAGTGATCTTTTATATATGTGCATAAATATACAGTATATGTGTACATATGCATATATATATATATATATATATATATATATATATATATATATATATATATATATATATATATATATATGTCACTTTTTACCAAATACATATTATGTAATTGTAATACCCACAATGCCCTCTTAACTTCTCGGATTCTTCGCGCATCTTTGGATACGCTTGTCACTACAAAGCCTTAAGATCCAAATGCAAGAAATTGAAGTGGTTGAGATAATCCTGTAGCGGGAAACGAACCCGCGTCACCATAATCACAACGAGGTCACGTTGTCGACCTGACCACGAGCTACCGGACATCTCAACCACTTCAATTTCTTGCATTTGGATCTTAAGGCTGTGTAGTGACAAGCATATCCAGAAAAGCACGAAGAATTCGAGAAGTTAAGACATTGTGGCTATTACAATTATATATATATATATATATATATATATATATATATATATATATATATATATATATATATACATATATATATGTATATATATATATATATATATATATATATATATATATATATATATATATATATATATATATATATATATATATATATATATATATATATATATATATATATACACATACATATATATATATATATATATATATATATATATATATATATATATATATATATATATATATATATATATATATATATATATATATATATATATATATATATATATATATATATATATATATATATATATATATATATATATATATATATATATATATGTGTGTGTGTGTGTGTGTGTGTGTGTGTGTGTGTGTGTATGTGTGCACATAACATTTCCTACGCCTAGTATACGGTTCACAAAGAGTAACTCGAAGCTGGCGTTTAGCATGGAAATCTCTGTACCCTGGGAATAACTTACACACAAGAGGAATTATAACTGATAGGTACTTCGTGGTCAAAATCACTGTCTGTTTTTTTCTGAACCAGTCCATAGTTCAGATACCGGCCGGCGATACTAAAAAATTTTTGTGGCTTGCTATTTGTGAATATAAAAAATTACAAACGTGTGTAAGTGACAAAAATTCATAATAACTGGTGAAAGTTCTTAACCTTCGAATCTTATGGAAGTGATAGAACTACGCAGGCTCCTTCCTGTCCGACTCACTATGAGCATCCTGAGGACTTAATTAAGCGATAGCTGGAGATGTATTCGGACTTTAAATTCATAACTGAAATTTAACTCAAAGACATAATCAGGGATGAAGACCACTCAAATCGGAGCTGATGAATTCCGCTTCATGAATGCATTTGCAACATCCGTTCGGCGAAAGCTTACATCTTTCTAAGTTCTGCAGCGGAATTTATAAGAACTCCTCGAACTCATTTTGCAACATTCTGAGGATGCAGTTGCAAGGAATAAAATATGCTTCACTTGTCCTTATTTGTTCCGTGTCTCAGAGGTGGCATATTTTTGTATCTTCTACAAGAAAACAAAAATAGCATACTATATAACCGATAATGAAACTTTTTATTCTCTAGAATAGTTGTATTGTCTCTGCTTATTATCTTATGGTATGAACTTATAAAATTATAAGGAATAGTCTCACATCAGTCTTAGCTTTAGAAATAACTATGTGCATCACGATTCACCTTTGTCAATAAAGAATGACACCATCACACCTAAATGTCTGCTGTTCACCTGAATTATTCTTGCAAAAACAGCTGAAAATGTTGAATTATTCCAAAGACTCAACATTTCGCATTTCCAGCGACTTTTTTCTAATACAAGATGTTGGACAAGAAGCGCCTTGTCAGATTCTGTTGCTTTATTTCACTGAAGGAAAAAGCTCCATTACCGTTGGCCTAAGGAAAAAGGTCATTCGCCATTTCTTACAAAAAGTTGTCAACAATGTATATGAGTTATGTTTGCTAACTGGTACATATAGGTTACCAAATGGAAAGAAAAAAAGGGTACTGAATACGACATAGTTTTTCTGATAAATGGAGATATGGAAACAATTAAAAGAAAGCAACTTTTTGGCCCTCTTTTATTCACTCATTTTCTTCATTCCTTAGAGAAAATGATCGACAAACTTTCCATCCTCGTTCGTCTTGACTTAAATAAACAAATTTTTCTTCCCTTATCGTTTTCCCTCCCCTACTGAGGATACCGAGATACTACCTAGGGTAGTCTCTTCGTTGGAGGAGTCGGTAGAGCTGCGGGCTGTCACTCGATGGCCGGAGTTCAATTCCCCGGCCAGCTAATGAAGAGTTAGAGGAATTTATTTCTGGTGATAGAAATTCATTTCTCGCTATAATGTGGTTCGGATTTCACAATAAGCTGTAAGTCCCGTTGCTAAGGAACCATTTGGTTCTTAGCCACGTAAAATAAGTCTAATCCTTCGGGGCAGCCCTAGGAGAGCTGTTAATCAGCTCAGTGGTCTGGTAAAACTAAGGTATACTACCTAGGGTGATTATCCACTCTTTTGAAGGAATGGTGAACCTTCCTTTATTACATCCAGTCCCCACCGACATCACTTTCCGACACCATTCACATGTTTAATATATATATATATATATATATATATATATATATATATATATATATATATATATATATATATATATATATATATATATATATATATATTTTTTTTTTTTTTTTTTTTTTTTTTGCAGCAACTGGTTATAATAAAAAGAAAATATGAGAAGTATAATCCCATAGCAATAAAGAATAAAAAGTAAAATGACACTCAGTCTATTACCAGGCCAACAGATTAAATATCGAATGGATCAAAGGAATGTTACGGCGATGGTCATCCTAACAGGGCTCTAATAAAGGGCGACCAGAGGGAGGGAGGGGTGAGGGAGAACTTGCGCTGACGCAGGATGGAGATAATGGGAAATGGATATTCGGGGGAGAGGGAGGGGTAGGAAGGATGAATGGATGAATTTGAGGAGAGAGAGAGAGAGAGAGAGAGAGAGAGAGAGAGAGAGAGAGAGAACAAGAATGCATAGAGAGGGAGTAAAGTCGATGGTGGGAATAAATACTCTCATTGACCTTTTTCCTTTCTGGTAGCAGAGGCAAACGCAGCTTTCAGTAATTATTAGAGACTAAATTCTTTTTATTTTCAGAGGGTTACCGTACAAAGCATTCAGTTTCAACGGAATTTACCAGACTCCTTTGTACCAAAGAAAATCTTTCTCTAAGAATTATAAAATTTTAATGTATGCTTAATACCTTCTTTCACGTAAAAAAAAAAAAAAAAAAGTGAGAAAAAGGAAACTGGTGACCACGTAGCGCTAGGAAAGCTAATGAAAGTAGAACATTGGAAAAGCCAATGCAATTCTGTTTTCTCTTAACCCATGGCCAAATCATTTCAATAATTATCTTATAATTTTTTTATTTTACTTTGAAAGGCGTGCTGTAGTAATTTTATTTAACAATTGTGAATTTTTCACCCAAGACATAGTGCTCCATGTTAGTACATATAGCAATATTCAATTCCGATATAAAGAAGTACACTGTATTTTGCTTAGGAGGGCAACCATGGTTCCTGAGCTTATGGTAAATTTCATGAGTGATAAGATTATAAACAGCACCACTGACCAAAGCATTTCGATATGCTTGTTTGTCATTAATCGGCACTAACATAGAGTACATATCTTTTAATAACACTGGCTACATTCTAACGGCTGTCTACAAGTATCATCTGCTCTGTTGACTGGATCCATAAAAAACCTCCAACGTGTCTTTGGCTACAATTTATCCCAACGACCAGCACACATTTGCCTCTCTCTAGTATGACTCTGTGGACTTAACTAGGTACGTAGTTGTTAGCTGACAGTTGTACGGCGAAGCAGTGGTGGAGAGAGTGAGAGGTATATATATATATATATATATATATATATATATATATATATATATATATATATATATATATATATATATATATATATATATATATATATATCTTCTTCTTTTTCTTTTAACGTGCTTTTATTCCCATTTTTGTATGGGGTAAGCACGATGCCTTCTTTTGAAGGACTTTTTGATTTGGCTTTGGGGTAGACCTGTGGTCTCGATCGGCTGCCCTGCCTGACATCGCTTAGACCCCGGTACGTATGTTTCATGTATCATACCAGACCCAACGCCCTTTCTTCCCAGCAGCGAGAAGTTATTGCGCGGGTATGGCGAGAGTTCGAGACGTGTGAGATGTTTGTTATGTTTTTAGAAGGTGTTGTAGTGGCTTTGTTTTGTGTGTGTATTTAGTCTGTAACATCCATTTGCTTTTTAAGCAAACCTATCCGTTGATTACATATATAATCCCGGGATGTCTACACGGATAGCAAAGTGTCTGCCTGTCTGATCAGCCGGCTTGCGGGTTTGAACCCGCGCCACAGACCTCTACGAAGTCCGAAGCTGCTGCTGTAACCGACTGAGCCATCGAGGCTCTCTCTCTCTCTCTCTCTCTCTCTCTCTCTCTCTCTCTCTCTCTCTCTCTCTATATATATATATATATATATATATATATATATATATATATATATATATAGTATATATATTGAGAGAGAGAGAGAGAGAGAGAGAGAGAGAGAGAGAGAGAGAGAAACGTCACATTGTGGATGGTCATTACTCATTCAAAATGTATATCAAAACAGCAAGATTTCGAAGAGATGTTCCTATAGCAACGGAAACAAAAATCTTAAAATACTTTCAGAAAGAAATAAATCATATTAAAACGCATTGTGTCGGAGTATACTATAACTGCTATAAGACTTCAATCAATAGTCTGTGTGGTATCGGTGTCAGCACTCTACTAACGGCAGTATGAGCATTTTTATAGGAATGAAATATGCGTCCTGCTGATTAGGGTCACGGAAAGATATCCTAAAAGGCAGGATTAATAGAGTACTCTATTAATCCTGCTGAAAGGCAGGTCGGACAGGCGGGATACGTGTGATCGTATGTATGTGATATATATTATCGATATATGATATTATTTATATCATATATCGATGCGTTGAAATAAGTAAGGATACAATACTGTTGAATTTAGTCATGTCGAAAACGTAATTTTGAATAGCGCTCTAATATATTCGAGTCAAATAAATTTTATTCTTACTTTGTATCCATTAGCACACATTAGCACAAAGTTGTAATAACAGAGGGAAATATGAGACTAGACGGTGACAACATCTTAGCAAGAAACTAGGAAGCACGTCAATCAGTATATCCATAAACTAAACGCAAATATGTCAGCAATGTCAAACTTTCCACACACCCCTTTAAATGTTATATAACCCGGGGTATAGGGGAAAATCCAAGGCATGCATCTTATGTTCTCATGAATATCCCTGGCCATAATTCCATCATTCCAGCGAGATTGGAAGCATATTCAACTTGGCCCTTTAAGCAAAAGCACTGGAAATTACCCATTCTTTCGCCGAACAGATAAGTGGAAATAATCTCAGGAATATTCATGTACAGTATGTGCATGGAAGTCATAGGAATAAAAAAAAAAAATATAATTATCTCTCGCAAAACATAAAAGTAACCTTCAGAGAAACAATTTTCCCTTGGGGATGGCGGCTGCCGAGTTCTACTTTAATAGAGTTAATTTTCCTTACCATTGATAAGCCACATTCATTTTCGCCAAAAATTTGAAAATTCTGAAATGTGAGAATGTCAAAGCCAGCGATTGCATGTTCATAATAAAAAAAAAAAAAAGGCAAGGAGTGACGATTCAACGTGAAAATATTCGCTGAACTGTGGTGAAGAGGAAATTCATCCTGAAAATTGCCTGAAAATGTTGATTTTTGACGGTGAATCCGAATCAGAATCTAATTTCGATGGGGACAGATTAAAGGTTCTGCTCCGTAAATGACTTTTTGCGAGTCAGATCTATCATATGACTTTCATAAATATAAGTTTTGTTGCTGCAGGGTATGGAGTGAAAGAATCTCCAAGTCCACCAGAAGTTTTATAAAACTACAAAGCAATACTATGCGAGAAGGAGTCTCTTACACGTATCATCGAGGTGAAGAGCTGAAAAAAAAGTAACAAATGCCGCGAAGTTTCTTTGGCGCAATCAAGTTTTCTATAAAGCGTATAATGTTATATGAAACTCTCAGTCACGGTCCATGAAACTCTCAGCCGCGGCCCATGAAACTTTCAGCCACGGCCCGGTGGTGTCCTGTGCTGTTGGCAACTATGGCAGTGCAAGACGCACGATCATTGCTAACTTTAACCTTAAATAAAATAAAAACTACTGGTATGTTTGATGATTGGAGGGTGGATGATCAACATACCAATTTGCAGCCCTCTAGCTTCAGTAGTTTTTAAGATCTGAGGGCGGACAGGAAAGTGTGGACGGACAGACAAAGCCATCTCAAATTCTCAATAGTTTTCTTTTACAGAAAACTAAAACCTGCTAGCCACGTCCACATGAATATTCCCGTTACAGCATGTTCGTAAATTCATTGCCGCGACAGTGAAGCAAGCATGGTGCGTGAGTGCCCTCAACAAAGCACTGAACTGTAGTGGACCTAGGCACATCGTGGAGAAGAGGAGACACTCTCAATGATCGGCACTTAGGCAAAAAGAGCTTTCAGAGTCAATTAGAGCTTACGATATTAAATGGCATGATACTAATCAGTCAGAGAATCATAAATTCCAAACTCTGGCTACTAAAAGCAAGGAATGAGGGGTAATTCTGTGTTCGGCGTTTTTGCCTCGAAATGAAAAAAAAAAGAGCAACCACATCTGATTTCCCATGAAAACTCAACATTGCAAATTCCACCTCCCACCAGAAAACTAATTTTGCCGTAAAAATGTCAAAGCAAGAGTACGGACGTTCTTAAATCAGGCAGGAAGCGAGTAATTCAGGGAAAGTATTGAGGAACTTTGACCTCCGAGTTCGGATTTGTTACCCAGCTCATATCAAAATACTGATACTGACGCCAACCCTGATTAGTCGTCCAAATCTGAAGGTGAAAGATTTATTGCTTTTGCCAGCTGACTGATATTGTACTTTTATGAATGTATCATCACATATCTGAAACTGAGGCGCAATAAGGGATAATTTTCGGGAGACGAAATAAAAGATTAGAAAACTATGAGAGAGAGAGAGAGAGAGAGAGAGAGAGAGAGAGAGAGAGAGAGAGAGAGAGAGAGAGAAATATTTACTTAACAAAGATATCTAATAACTCGGGATTTTTCCCGTATTTGTTCATGTAAAAGATTTTAACAAAGAACAGTCTCTCAGAAAAACCCTTGCGCTTCTATACAATCAACAGTGTATCTATCTTTGATCACCTTTTATTGAAATTTCACTTTGTTTCATCTTGTGAGTAACAGCATCTCGATTCAGTGTCACGAACATCACTACATAGTATATGAAACTATGTGGTTGAATTTAAAATGCTCGTCGAAGTCAGTGGAAGTGCTGATTACAAAACATGAAACTGGGCCTTCTGTCTTTAAGTTTTCTGTAAAAGAAAACTATTGAGATGGCTATTTGTCTATCCGTCCTTACTTTTTCTGTCCGCCTTTAGATCTTAAAAACTACTGGGGCTAGAGGGCTGCAAACTGGTATGTTGATCAGCCACCCTCCAATCATCAAACATACCAAATTGCAGCCCTCTAGCCTCAGTAGTTTTTATTTAATTTAAGGTTAAAATTAGTCATGATCGTGCGCCTGGCACCGCTATAGGTGCTAACAACGCAGGCCACCACCGGGCCGTGACTGAAAGTTTCATGGTCTGAGTCTCTTCTTTGAAACATTCACGTTAACGGCAACGCCATTCTTTCTAGCTACCTAAGTAAACTGTTTTTTTCATTAGTTTTATTTAATTATAATTATACTTTTTTGTTGTCTTTAAAAATAAGATCAAACCTGTCGTGTCTTAGTAAGAAGCTCTTAAATAATAGTGTAAGCAATTGATTCCAGGTGATTGTAATATAACAATACAGTTCAACTACATGACACGATAGATTGTAATTTAGTAAGTTTTAATTTTATTTCTGATTTAAAATTTATTCGCGAAACTTTGGGTGCTTACATATCTGGCTGGCTTTATCTCTAAGATGAAGCTAGTAAGAAACCTTTAACTGATTTAAAACAAAGAAAAATCTGAACAGATAACATAAAAACTAAGAGTTAAAGTTGTTGCTTTTACATTGATGGGTATATCATAAATGCAATAATCTTCCTTATTTTCTGGAGTTTAATTTTCAGGACGAATATATTATTATACAGCAGTTTACAGTATGATGTTGACAAGGTTTCGAAAACCATAAAAAAAGTTTTCAACATTGACTTAGTCACTTTAACACCCACTAAAGGTTTTGTTCTTATTGGGAAGAAATCATATGTTTTTAAGATGACTTACAATATATATTACAGACAGCCGAAGTGTTTCCTTTATCGGAAAACTGAGCAAAAGAGAAATAATAGCTTTTCAGAGATAAATGTATTCCTTCCCATTTGAATACAGGCTCATTTACAACTGCAGTTGCATGGATATAACACTGAAAAAAAAAGAAACTCCGAAGAGACCACCCTGCAAACGGAATTTCATTTTATTACCTGGACTAGATGAAGTAAAAGTCAAATAAAACTGGAATTTCCACAGCACATTGCTACGTACTGACCACTTTGAAAGGTGTTGGGCAATCACATTCATTTCCTCGTAAAGTCAATCGGAATTGGAAATTCTAAATCTAACAGACTGAAACACATTTTAAACGTCCACTTGCATTAAGAGAGCCTTCCAAATATACACAAACACACACACACACACAGACACACACACACACACACACACTGAGAAGTTGAAGATTGTGATCTGAGTGCTTGACAAACTTCTTTCATCATAGTCGAGAAGTCGGCCTTTGCGGTTTGTAGAAATCGTAAAGACCGAGGGTGACAAGGAATTGAGATTGGTTTTCACGTTACTTTCCCTTCAGTTTATGTATCAGCAAAAAACTACGTTTATATATATATATATATATATATATATATATATATATATATATATATATATATATATATATATATATATATATATATATATATATATATATATATATATATATTTTTTTTTTTTTTTTTTTTTTACCTTGCGATTACTTTGTCATCACTTTTCAGTCACTGACGATGAGTAATGAATTTCTCTTTTGTTTCCGTTGTCTTTATTTTTTTTTTTTTGTCAACTACAGGGTCTGTATATTATTTAATGTTTATTATATACAGGCATCCACTAAGGAAAATATTTCTGTAAGCTTAATCCCAGTAAATATTACTTTTATAAATTCGCCGAGATCGAAATTCTTTTGTGGCTCATTCATTTATAAAGACATTATCGGTCTAATTCTTTAAGCAGATTTTTATTTAAAATATCGGCTAAAGCTCTCACTATAATCCATCCGCTATCGTGCATGAGTCCAAAAATATCGTTGTAGTATGAATAATAAACCATGTTACCACTGAATATGGATTCAGAGTGGCATTTCATGAATTGGTGCGTTGTAAATTTAGATAATAGCAAATGCTACAAGAGAGTTCAAATCAGCAATAAAGGTTTTTAACTAATTGTCATTGTTAGTCTTCAAATTTGTTTGCCTAAGATTTTCACTTTTAGTTTTCTGTAGAAGAAAACTACTAAGATGGCTTTGTCTGTCTGTGCGCCCTCAGATCTGAAAAACTACTAAGGTTAGAGGGGTGTAAATTGGTATGTTGATCATCCACCCTCCAATTATCAAACTTACCAAATTGCAGCCCTCTAGCCTCAGTATTTTTGATCTTATTAAGGTTAAAGTTAACTATGATCGTGCGTCCGGTACCGTTATAGGTGCCAACAACACAGGCCACCACCGGACAGCGGCTGAGAGTTTCATGTACAGCATTATACGCTGTACAGAAAACTCGACTGCGCCGAAGAAACTTGTTTACTTTTTTTTATTTTAGTTTTTTATCTGTCTTACAAAAACTGAGCTCGTTTTGTATGACTTTCCCACACATGTCGGGATTCTTTCTAGTGAGAATAGGTTATGGTTATTTCGTTTTTTTTTTTTTTTTTTTGTATTATCAAACTCATCACTGATCTAAATACATGTAAATACCGGCTCTGAAATTTCTCAATAACATACACTGTCTATGCTCGATAAAATCGTTTATTATAAGTGCATACGGTTCGATTGATTTTCGTATAGGTTCTGACTCATTCCTTAGCTTTTGCGTTTTTGCTTGTGTAAGAAAATTCAAGTAAATAATCCGTAAAAGTATACAAAATTGATCTGAAATATTAATGATTCCTTGTCGGAACATACTTATCCACTCCTTTATAGTAGTGTTTTAAATGTATACTTTCTTTCCTGGAGTGTACAAAAAAAAAAAATCTCTGAATAGAATGGGAACAGTGGACTGCATAACCTGGAAATATTAACAGAGCTTCAAAATATCACAAGGGATATCAATAATACGCAGGTATGTCGTTAGTTATTCAAGTGTTCATAAAACGTAAAATGAATACCATTCCAAAATGCAGGATTCGCAAAGGGTTAAAGAGTCATTCAACCACACTTCTGAATTGTACAACAAAACGTGAATGTAATTTATGTAACAAAACTCAGGCAAATTGTAACCAGACACACAGTCGTAAGGGGCTCATGCAAGGTAGTATCACAAAAGAAACTTTTGGTACAACAATGACAATGAATAAACGAGTTGGCATTAACAAAAAACAGCTTTACAATGAATATATGCACCCACATGGCTAAGCCAGTATATCAACTGAATAACAGCTTCACATATATTTGTCCCACGTTACCAAGGAACTTTAGAATTGATTTGAAAGTGCTTTCAGTACTATTGGTAACAACAACAACAATCCTCAGCAATGAGATTATACAAGGCATAGTGCCCAATTTCAATAGAACAAAGATACTCTTGAGTTCCAGAAGCCATAACTATTCACATCAGTGAACTGGAAACAGATGTTTTGTTAATGATTTCAGTGTATGAATAGTTTTTTCTTCGTTGACTTGACGTTTAAATGCGGCAATTGCGAGTAATAATTTTTTGTTTAAACCCAGTTTAAGATTTAAGGAGTGACATGCACTATAAGATTTAAGGTGTAACATGCACTATAATGGCATTTCATGACTTTACTGAATGTGATTGATAAAAAAATTAACTCCTTGTGAAGAGAACAGCTAAGGCTTGGAAGTGTACAGTATATTTAGGAAAAATTAGAAGTGAGCTGCCAGTTTTTTTACCATTGAACTGGGAAGCGTAGCATTTTGCCCAATTTTCACTTGAGAGAATCCGGAAAAAGGTAAAGAAGCCGTTGCATTATTTTGGAAAAACGCGTTTGATAAATGGTCAGTTAATTAAAGGGAGAAGATAGAGAATTAGAAATGCATCGGAAGTTAGTTAGGTTCGGTATGTTATACTTCATTTCCTGATGATCAGAAAGCAATGGGTGTTTTGATAAATGATGCTAGGAAAATATATAAGAGATACACTAAACATTTACCTTAAAAATTTGAAATACATTAGGTGAGCATTTTTACAACTACTATAATTTTTTTTTTCACAAAGATGTAAAAGAGAACAATGTGCTTTTGTCCTAATGAAAAATTTGGTAGTAGATGTTTTGATAATAAAAATCTGCAGTGAATTTCTCTGCCAATCAAAGGATGAAAAACCTATTACGCAAAAGCAGCACAAGAAAGGAAAGGATCATCAAACACTGGCATCCGTAGCACAAGCCAGGAAGGAGAGAAATATTGCCATCCCGTATATCATCGTCAGTAAATCATCCTGCTATACCCAATCAATCATTCCTGTTACCCCATTCCATATAACACAGAACCCCGCTCTCATCCTATCCTGCAAATGGCCAGAACAATCCATCGATTTGTCAGGCACGTTAACAAAACTGCAAAGTCCTTTTAGCGCGATGTGAAAACATTGTTTCGGAGCATACCCTCTGCTTTGCACTTCCAGGATTTTAAAGAACGTTAAAAGCTGTACCGATGGTGACGAGACTACGCAACTTTGTCTTTCTATACACATATTAGAAAACAACGGACCGAGAGGTTCCATGGATTACGAACCTTTACAGGATTACAGGAATATTTCTCCAGAACCACTCACAGAGATGGATAGACTCCCTCAGTAAAGTAGATACAAATGCACCATTATGACTCTTGATTGGATGGATACACATTGTTTCCTGTTGTCCATTTATAAGTACATATTTTAACATTGAGACAGCTCATGTTAATGTCCAAGTATAATAAAGCAGTGAAATGGTTCACTAATATTCAAATGAGATTACTATAAGCTAAGGTAGATTCTTGAGCCTATGATACGTTTGTTTGGTGGTCTCTGATTGGCTGGTACCGGGAGGTATGCAGCTCGCTCACTGTTTCATTTTAACGTCTGTAGCTCAGAAAACTTGCAATATGTTTATATTTCTTCATTTATCTCACGTTTTACACAAGATAGGAAAGTTCTGATCATATCATAGGATTCGGTATTAATTGTACAGCTAAATATGATTTCCTGAAATCAATAAGATAAAACACAAAGGAATTACAACGAGTAAAATTGAAGAGAGAAGCATTTCATTCTTTGTACCTGTTCTTACATACCGTCGGATTTTGCATCATTCATGCGATCAAGATAAAATAAAACTTGTGTTTTCATACAGTAAATTCACCCTGAATACGCTGGTGCTTTCAGATTTCAGATGCGTGTGATATGTGAAGAGAAAATGAAGAATATGTCGTATTAGGTTGCATCCGTTCTTGACTCGGTTTGCCAAGAGACGGTGATGATGATTGCAAGACACCGCGTTGGTCCTCTCAGCCGTTAACAGTTGCCAATTAGCGATATGAGAAGTTTGCAGTTTCGACAGTATTTGCTGTATTATTATGTCATTACATTTTCTGAAAATAACTGCACAGAATTCCCATTATGACTGTTGAACATTTTCAGTCCAGTATTATATACGTCCGTATGTCTGGACATATCTGATACGGAAAAAAATTAATCAGATGGATGCATCTGGATGTGCTGGCTTCAATTTAGACATCGCCAACAGATTTTATGGTAAAAAATAGGAAATGTACTTACGTTCATTGAATGAACATATGAAAAATACCTTTTGATGATATTGACCAGAGAAACGAGTGGCCACAATAATGAACTCATCATTATGTAGGCCTGTTATTTATCATGTAGTCTACAGTATGTATGCAAATTTCTAGACTAAATCGATGCCAGCACATCCAGATGCATCCATCTGATTTTTTTTTTTTTTGTATCAGGTATGTCCAGACATACGGACGTATATAATACTGGAGTGAAAATGTTCAACAGTCATAATGGGAATTATGTGCATTTTTTTTCAGAAAATGTAATGACATAATAATACAGCAAATATTGTCGAAACTGCAAACTTCTCATATAGCTAATTGGCAACTGTCAACGGCTGATCATCATCTCCGTCACTTGGCAAACCGAGTCAAGAACGGATGCAACATAATACAACATATTCTTCATTTTCTCTTTACATATGACACGCATCTAAAATCTGAAAGTACCATCGTATTCAGGGTGAATTTATTGTATGAAAACACAAGTTTTACTTTATCTTGATCGCATGAATGTTGCAAAAACTGATGATAAGTAAAAACAGGACTAAGGAATGAAATGCTTCTCTCTTCACTTTACTCGTTGTAATTTCTTTGTGTTTTATCTTATTTATTTCAGGAAATCATATTTAGTTGTACAATTAATACCAAATCCTATGGTATGACCAAAACTTTCCTATCTTGTTCAAAACGTGAGATAAATGAAGAAATATAAAAACATATTACTAGTTTTCTGAGCTACATACGTAAAAATGAGACAGTGAGAGAGTTGCCTACCTCCCTGTGCCAGCCAATCAGAGGCCGCCAAACAAACGTCTCGTAGGCCCAAGAATCTACCTTAAGTGAACTGGCTATAGTTAGATATAAAAAACATATTCCTGAAGTAGTCTAACTGTCTTTCCCTAAAAACAAATGGTATTACTGTAATTACACTGCAATTAGCAGTGTGTTAGTGCAGGGTATAAGAGTAAAATATATATTCTCTGCCATATTCTAAACTAGGAAAAGATGGTACTTTTCAAAATCTGAAAACTAGTATGGTAAAAACCAAATTACAGCTCCCAGAGGTGCAATGAAGCATTAACCTTTCACAATTTTTAGATAAATACCTCTGTAGGATGATAAAGGACAGTAAAATTAGCTCTTTAAAAAGCATTGTTATTTAGATTTTCTTTTAACTACGCGCATGAATCTTTTCTGACCTAACGAAAAAGTTCCATCTGTTTATTTTTCATGCTCTTCCATACCTGAAAAACCTTTCACCACAGTTTACAAATCCCTTCCCCACCAAAATGCTAAACATTACCCTTACAAAAAATCAGTTACCATTAAAATGATAACGATTTGTTGTTAGTAAATCATTGTAACATACGACGAAGAGGAAAATATAACAATAACATTTAATCTAACCAACAAACACATGGGTGCAACAGGAAAATTGTTATGATTTGGGAGTGACAAGGAGCATCCTAGTGCACACACACAGATATATATATATATATATATATATATATATATATATATATATATATATATATATATATATATATATATATATATATATATATATATATATATATATATATATATATATATATATATATATATATATATATATATATATATATATATATATATATATATATATATATATATATATATATATATATATATATATATATATATATATATATATATATATCGTCTTATTGCTGATGAAAGGAACAACAGAAGGATTATTGTTGCTGGAAATGCGCTTTTTGGCTACCAGCCAACTTGCTCTATCACTCACCGTGGTACTTAACCTCTCTCTCTCTCTCTCTCTCTCTCTCTCTCTCTCTCTCTCTCTCTCTCTCTCTCTCTCTCTCTCGGTATTGAATGTAACTTCATGTCGAACTAACATAACGTTAGAGATAATGAATTATGAGGAATAAGGCATTAGTTACTATCAGTACCTGATGCGTTGCTTAAGTAAATGCACCTTTCTACTAGTATGAGGAAATAAATAAATAAGAAATAAACCACATAAATAGAAGGAAAATGAAGAAACAAAATTAATAAGCCTTACAAAGGGAAATGATTTAGTAAAGTTCACTATAAAACATCAACAATTTCTAGAGAGGAAGAAATGTTTCTTCTTTTCTGTCTGCGAATGTATGTATGTATGTATGTACATATACACACATACATACTTACACCCACACACACACACATACACACACTCACACACACACACACACACACACACACACACACACACACACACACACACACACATATATATATATATATATATATATATATATATATATATATATATATATATATATATATATATATATATATATATATATATTATATATATATATATATATATATATATATATATATATATATATATATATATATATATATATATATATATATATATATATATATATATATATATATATATATATATATATATATATATATATATATATATATATATATATATATATATATATATATATATATATATTATATATGTGTGTGTGTGTGTGTGTGTATGTATGTATGTATGTGTGTGTGTTTCGAAACTATGGTTCCAGAACCAATTGTTTGCTCTGCAAAATAGATCTAAATTTAATTCAGCACTCAGTTGGTTTCCAGGATCTTCTTTAAACTATTTGTATGGGTGAAATGATGGAAATCACGCGTTCGGGATCTATGCTACAGAGTCTGTAAAATACGAGAATTATGAGTTTATGTTTACTAATGAAATGCTGATAAATGTCAGAAATCAACAACAGCTCATTCCAAAATGACTGTGCGTCATTGCGAGTGCTTCTTCCTGGTCACTTCCTATAGACTATTCTTCAGCTGTGAGAATAGTTTTGCCTACAGACTTACGTGTAGGAATCTTTCTCAATTTTAACAAACTCCATATGTTATACCCATCTGATCACAGTATAAATTTTCCTTACATAACCATTAACCTCAAGCCCGGTTCTCCTCGGAAACTGGCGTAAATCAAAACGCCACGGGTCATCATGAGGTGAATCTGAGTTGCACCCAGGAAGGGCCGGTTTAATTCCCAACATCCGACCTTTCAGAATGCGTTTCAACTCCCGGAAAACAAAGTGCACTGGCATCACGTTCCAAGCTGTGCTGATGAGTTTCAGTCGGGACTCCGCTACGCTTCTGGAACGAAGGGGAGAAAAATAGACTCAATTATAGTTTCCCTCAGTCTCTCGAGTTGATACTATTCCCAAAATGACGCAGCCGGTGCGCTGCATTTATCCAGGAGGTGCCACCGTATGTATTCGGGGTGGCACTCAAGCTTTAAGCCTTGATGGTGGTGATGGTATTGGTATTCGGGAATTTAGCTGACGATTTTGGGAATGTAGTATAGTAAAGGTGGTAGTATTGCCTTTAAAACAAGTCATGCCTTTTGAAGAAATTATTTCTATCGTCCATTCCATTACGAAAGCCGTGAGTGGATTTTTCAGATTCCTCTGAAACTAATTAGATTTGAGAATGATGGGAAATCAAACCATGGTGTTAGGAAGGATCGGGAACTCGACTGTCATTACTTTGTATTCTGTGATTCTTTATTCCTTTGACGCTTCGAATCTTTTCACTGAATTTGTTCTTTATCAACAATAAAACTATATTTTAAACATTAACACGTCTTAGAGATTTCTTAATGAGTTATTCAGATCCCGTTACATTTACATTATGTTGGTGAATATAATATCTAAAACCCTCAACAAAAAATTGCGATCAATTAACGAATCCATTAGAGTTTGAGAATGCAATTTAAAATTATGATTTTTTTCTAAATCTGAAGATATTCAGTATCGGTACAAAATTGTTACGATTGTTGTTATTGTTTTCCATTTTCTCTTCCGATGCTAAGCGTTTTTGCACTATTAAACCACAAATTTCCAGTTCACTATACGCTGGGAATAACCTAAACCCAAGGAACCTTCAATTCCTCCTGTGTGTAAGTAATTCCCAAGTTATAATGAATTACATTTTAAATCATATTCATAATTCCCTTGGGTGCAGATCGTTGGCAAGGTATAGTGAACTGAGTATCTAAATTGTATTTGTGGCTTATATTTGTGACCATAAAAAGTCATGCGTGTATAAGTGACAAAGATTTGGACACACATAAAAACAGATAATCAGGGAAACAGACAGATTATAGTTTTAAATGGAATAATCTATTAAGCGAACAGAGATCATAAAGAATCACGAATTTTTATATCATTATTACAGAGTATGGAATCACGAATTTTAATTTATCTCACGAAAACTGAGAATCTAGAATCATAACCCCGAACAATAGGAACCTAAAACAAAAAAAAACAAAAATCGAGATTCTCGAAAAATGAGAATCCGAAATGTTTGCTGAAGGACATCGCCACGTTATGGAGTTAGAGCAAACGGCGGAATGTTATTTATATACTGTGACATGTCTGAAACATAATTGTTTTTGCTATGCTCTACGCCGGCAAAAGGTAAATGGATGAATAGACGTAACAAAATGAGCAATTTTAGATTTTGTGTCAAAAGTAATGAAGTTGTCAGGGATGTTGATACGCAAGGGACTGACTAAGATATCTTTTTTTTTTTTTATATATATATATATATATTGTTTTTTTTTCAGAGAATGTTCAAAATAGACTAAAGTTTTTTTATATAGAATCCTTTATTTGAGATAAAATTAAAGTGTAATTCTGGCCCATGAAATAGATGCTAGATGGTTTAGTTGTCTATTGGATATGTTTAATATTCGGTTATATATATTGGTAATGAAGGAATTATAAGAGAAATGTTATGTTCAGCAAAGTGGAAAATTCTCTGAGTAACAAAATATGGAAACACATCGTTGTATTTCGATCAACAGTTTCATCTGAGTCAATATATTAGTAGCGCCTTTGGTAGTCATCATATAATAAATGGATTAGTTCATTAACTCTACCACTTTCACTTACTTTCAACGTTCTCTTTCTTGGCTTTACCACTGTTTGAATTTGCAGTTCAGCCGCATCAGCAGTGAGAGGATACATTGATCCTAAATCTGTGAAATAAATCTTACCTGCCTTGGAATGTCAAATAATATTTTCTTTGACGCGGAATTTCTCTGAACATTGTACAGAAAATGAGCGTAAACGTCATTTTCGGTTTTCCTTTGAGCTCCTTATTTATAACAAACGGAGATAACTAATTACTCACCAAAAGTGTTAAGAGCATGGTGATATATCTTTTCTAGCCATCAAACAAAATAGTTATTTGAAATAATAAAGAGTGCAAAACACTCACCCAAGGTCTAAAATAATAGCATTATATTTGTATTGCATATGAACATGAGATGGAGATCTTCATTTTCTCAAAACACCATGTCAAGCACGCCCCAATTAGAATATCAAGTTTTTCCTCGGAAGGTTATCTGAATTTTCTTTTCAGCTTAATCCCTAGTCCAGGCCGTGGCTTCTATAGAACCTTTTTCAAGTGTCTCTTACTTGTGTCCTTCCTTTCTTAGTCTCTCGTGACTTCTGAAATTAAATATCTCCACCTTCTCTTAGTCTTTCTCCTTCCTGCCCCCAGCACTTGTGTTTCCATAATCTCTGCTGCAACATGTCCTTCATCATCGTCCCTCCTTGTCAGGTGTCCGAACCAACTCACTCTTGCCTCTTGGGCCTTCATTCAGAAGGCGCTCTAAATGGTGCTTCTAATCATAGGGTTTTCAACAGATATTGTTTAATTTATCTCAGTTAATGCTGTGACGGCAAATAATGAGACAGAATTTAAATTAGGAAAACATTTCACCGTATTTGAATCCCAGTAATTTTTAATCAAGAAGGTAAAGCAGTTTCAGAATAACTGACAGGTCATGGGCAATGTAATGAAGAGGGTTTTTGGATCAAGAAATTATTATGAAACAGTTATGTCGAAGGCTTGAAAGTAAAGAAGGAAAGCTTTACGTGGTCTACACGACCTTAGAAAAATTTTATGGTTGAACTGACTGGAAAGAAATTTGGATCTGGTTGTGGAGGTGTGGTATCAATACATTGATGCCACTATATTGATTAGAGTCTATGTTGATAAGAGTGGCCACGTTTTGAAATAAAAATGGGTATGAGATGAGGATATGTTGTGACTTCAAGACTTTAGTATATTATTTAATAAATATAGTAACTGTTGTGAAACATTCAAATGAAATATGGAGTAAGGAGGTAAGAGTTGTCCATTGTAGTTCATACCTGTATTAGGTAAGATGAAGAAAAAGAGGGAGTGTTAAATCGATCAAATGAATCTAGCTAAGGAACGTGGTGGCTAGCCAGGTATGTTTCCTATGTAGCCCAAAGATACAAGTGAATAATAAGTGACAATTGCATAAGAGGTATCCAGTGTTTTAGAGTGCGTCAGTTAAACCCGAAGAGGTTTATCATGACGATTATTCCTAGAATCTTCTATTGTTTCATCTGCCATACTTTAGTAACCTGAAATGCTTTGTACCTCCTCATGAAGATATTTCATTAGAGATCCTTCATTATTCCTCACATCCCTGCAGAATGGAGAATATGAGGAAGGAGAAAAGGGAATGATAAAGAAAATGATATATGAAGCGTAATTGTCATAAAAAACCTTCTTAAGGCATGTTGTTGCCTACATGGATCCCCAAAACATCAAGAACTCATCAGATTGTCGGTTTTATTTTCCAAAGGACACTTTTTTCCACATACACAGTCGAAAGGCCTTGTAGCACTCCATTGTTTCTCTTTCCTTCGTGGATTTTGTCTTTATATATACATACATACATACATACATACATATATATATATATATATATATATATATATATATATATATATATATATATATATATATATATATATATATATATATATATATATATATATATATATATGTATATGTATATGTGTGTGTGTGTGTGTGTTTGTATATGTTAGTGTGTGGCCACTAGATTGAAGTGGACGTAAGAAGTTTTTTCTAGAACAGTTTCTTTTGATTGGCATTAGTTATGTGTTGGGAGTAATATCCGGTAGGGATGGGATATGAATCATATTCAAAACATATGCTAATGAACTCAAACGCACGTCCTTAAGTCAAAATATAAAATAAATGTTACAAAAAGTGGAATCATCCCCCTCATTAAAAATGTTAACAAGTATTTAGAATATCTAAATGCTCCAATTCCTTCTGTACTCGATTCTTCTTCGTAACCTCGAGGTATCATTAAATACTTGATGGGAAGCATTGCCAAAAAATTTTGATTTGCAGTAGTAAAGTGAGAGGGATATACAGATTTTTCGACATGTATGAGAAATATAATAATCAGAATCTTTATGCTATTCGAAATGTATTTTAGTATGACTTTACTATAGTTGCAATCCTTATACAGTACTATGGATCTAGAGTAATCCCCTGATTTTCTCTTACAAAAGAGCATAACCTTTGTTTTATTCAAATATATATCATAAAGAAATTATAGTTCGTTTCACTTTTCACCCAAGCTCTAAAAGAAAAGATTGTTGCTCTGTATAATGAATGTTAATCATAGTTTGATCATAGAAATAACTCCGAAAATTGTATGTAAAAAACTGATTCGATAAACTTCGCATGATATTTTTTCCCTTTGGATACAATAATTCTTACTTTATGACGGAAAAAAAAGTAATTTAAAATGGGCCACTTTTGATAAAATTACTGTAACCTTAATCACTCCCTTTCTCCCAAGTTCTAACCAGTTGTTTATTTAGCAATTATTACACTGCTGTTACCAAAATGCATCTTTTTTCCTAAAGCAAAAAAAAAAAAAAAACACACAAAAAAAAAAACATGAAAATGGCCTAAAAAAGTCCCTGCGACTTTTACTGTTTGGCATTAGGGACAGAAGCATAGTTTGGCTCCCATAATATTTTCCTTTCTTTCACTCATTTTAATGGATGTGATTGTCCAGTCTTTGTAAATCTTCATTGTAGCTTTAGTATCTCTAAGCGTGCACATTTTCTACGTCGTTGGGCTCATTTTTCATGAAAAACGCCGCTTAAATATTTTCTTCAGTCCAAGAACAGATAGTAAATGGTCAGATATTTAAATAATTGCCACCCATATGACAATACTGGATATAGAAATTCGTAAAATAAAACGCTTCTCATGAAGGGATGAAAAGATTAATAGATTGAGAAATAGATACCAACAAACAAAGAGAGAGAGAGAGAGACAGAGAGAGAGAGAGAGAGAGAGAGAGAGAGAGAGAGAGAGAGAGAAAGAGGGGGGCGGGGAGTGGAGTCACGTGTCTTTGTGTTACCTGAAAAACTGAGTGTCTTAGGTGTGTTGCCTCAAACCTAAGACACTCAGTTTTTCATTGTCATATCCGCATCAATGGAGTTCAATATCTGTGGTAAACTGCAAAAACCATAGTAAAGAATGTCAGACTGGCAAAGAGAAAGCCACGTAAATGACAAGTAGATTGTCATTCACACACAGGTAGATATTCCTTACGGTTTAATTGATCTTGGCGACTTTAAAATGACAGGATTGAAAATATTATGGGCACTCTACATACATTCTCGAGGTTTGTACAGAATGGTCTAAAAAAAAAAAAAGTCAAAATTGCACTGAAGCTTCTTCGGCGCAATCGAGTTTTCTGTACAGCCGCTACAGCGTATAATCAAGGCCACCAAAAACATATCGATATTTCGGTGGTCTCGGTATAATGCTGTATGAGCCGTGGCCCATGAAACTTTAACTATAGTCCGGTAGTGGCCCATCCTATATAGTTGCCAAAAGCACGATTATAGCTAACTTTAACCTTAAATAAAATAAAAACTGCTGAGGCTAGAGGGTTTCAGTTTGTTATTTTTGATGGTTGGAGGTTGAATAATCAACATAGCAATTTGCAGCCCTCTAGCTTCAGTAGTTTTTAAGATCTGAGGGCGGACAGAAAAAGCGCAGACAGAATAAAGTGCGGACGGACAGAGAGACAAAACCGGCACAATAGTTTTCTTTTACAAGAAAACAAAAAGGGATTCCGTTGTCCTCAGCTTGAAAACAAAATTTTTGGCTGTGTCTTGTTTTGCTCTTGGTGGAAGGAGCTGTTAGTTTATTTGTTCCAGGTGCCAGTCTCACTCGACGCTGATGGGATAACGCCCTCTTAAGGTCCAGTGGATGCACGCGCATACACGGGTTTATGTTCCGGAGGATTTGTGTTTCGAGAATACGTATCTAGTCAATCAGTTAACGACGGAATATTGCAGTGATTAATGTGCTTGAATTTCTATAGCTAATTTACTTCCTGTATGCATAGAGAGAGAGAGAGAGAGACTTAACCATCATGTGAACCCTCAAAATGCTACTAAAACGAATGAACGATAAAGTACGGAAACTGTCCTATCCCTCACCGCGTTAACCATTTTATCGTTCCTTCTACGTATTTCTACCCTTTTCACTTAAGATTTAGTGCAAAGAAATGACTGAAGTTTTTTTTACTGCTATTCGGGATGTATACCAGGTGCCGTTATACTGCACAGTTTCACATGATCATATGGGAACAAGAGTAATACTACCTAGTACACAATATATATAGTTGTTCAAACTATTCTGTCACTGTTAAAACAACTTATAGCATTTTACTGTTACTATAAGAATGAGAACGCTCGGTCCGTTACCCGGATGTTATGATAATAGTATTACTCACCTAAGGGTTTTGCCTCTGACCTTGCTTTATTCTTCTGGTGTGCTGTCACATGGTCTACTCTTATCACGGCAAATACTAAATAACGAGCTTCTTGGGGAGCGCTACGCGCGCTGGAACCCGTGGCTGCTGTCTCCCCTACCCTTCCAATACCCTACCTACCCCGCCCCCACTCGGGGCGGACAAACAGGTTTGCAGAAGGAGGGTGGATGTCTCCCCTACCCTCCCTTCCCCTGCCTATCCCGCCCCACCCAGGGCGGACAAACCGGTTTTCAGGGGGTGGGTGGCTGTTTCATGTCTCCCCTACTGTCACCTGTCACCAGGGGGAGGGCAAACAAGATCCAATCGGAATTTTTTTTTTAATGAATCTGTAATATTCACGGAAGGTTACCACATTCTTAGACAACCTGCGTATTGTTTTTATGTTTCATAAAAACCAGGATTCTACGGATATGGGGAAATAAACATTTTGGAGTCCAAAATTTATTCCTCTGAGGGTCCTGTCTT
Source organism: Macrobrachium rosenbergii (assembly GCA_039081455.1). Classification (NCBI taxonomy): domain Eukaryota; kingdom Metazoa; phylum Arthropoda; class Malacostraca; order Decapoda; family Palaemonidae; genus Macrobrachium; species Macrobrachium rosenbergii. The sequence continues at coordinate 14,489 of JANJGK010005641.1, read as the reverse complement.
CGCAGGAAGGTCACAGACCATCTGTCACGTGTAAGATTTGTTTAATCCGCCAAGATGCTCGACGGTCTCCCTTGCCTCGCAAGGGGAAGCGAGAAACTTATGTATATGATAATGCCACCGACTCTCCTATCTGTCTTCCTTTGTCTCAAAGGGTCCGACGCTCGGATATTATAACAAATGAACTTTGAAACATGTATGATGAAACTCCAGGTCCCTCTTGACCATTTACTGTGTTCCCACTCTCTCTCTCTCTCTCTCTCTCTCTCTCTCTCTCTCTCTCTCAGGGTCACTCCACCAATATCCTTCTCAGAGATCTCTCGACAGGGGCATGCTGATGACTGCATTTTTCATGTAAGTCTGTTCTTACTATATGGAGGTCACGTTTTGGGAATGTATTTTTTTCCTTAGGTTCTGTACGTGAGTTTTGGCTGTGTTTGCGAACTGGAAAGAATTTTTACTGCTCTTTTTTTTTATGAAATTGTTTTTTATGAAATTCATCATTGTTGAAGCGTAACGAAGGTTCCTTTTATGGAATGGGTGTGTAATATTTCTGCATTCATTGTCATTGGAAGTTTATGTAGTATATATACGCTTTCTCTTATTCTGCTGACAAATTTGATATTTTATACGGGATGTTGTTCTTTATAATCTAATTGCTTATTTCTTATTATAATAAAAAACATAAAAGTAAGATAAAATATAACAAATCAATACAGTTTCAATGACAAATATAGTTTTATTTTCTTGACGATGACAAATATAGGTTTATTTGTGTAATTGTCCCTAATTAGGTGCCCTGTTTAATATGTGCAGAAAAAAATAAACCCTATGTCACGCGAATAAAATTGTCAAAAAATACCCTGCCGTATTGTGCCTTCCTTGATGACATCACAATTACGTTTTCAACTCTTACCATGAATATACAAATAAAAGAAGAATAATGTGAATTGAATTTAGGTTCTGTCTAAAAAACCGAACAAGAAAATTCCTTGTCTAAGAGTTGCGTTGCGAACTTGTGAATTTCTCAGAGCATATCACCTGTCAAGACAGCCTTAGGATCTATACAGAATATTGCAGATAAAATTCTAACGGGGCCAATGTATGATGTTTGTGATACCCAAAACATCAGATTCCTAGCGTCCACGAATATACCTTTCCTCGAGTTCTTACAATTCCAATATATTCAAAGATTTTCAGCTTTCGACGACGACGTCCTTCGAAAACTATTTTACATAGGAGAGAGAGAGAGAGAGAGAGAGAGAGAGAGAGAGAGAGAGAGACGACAAATAAAAGGAGGTGGTGTATGTTTCAAGAAGAACACTTTGATCTTGAGTGCTCCTCTGGTCACTCAATTGCCATTCTTTGAAAGGTAATTTTAAATATAAATATATATGCTGTATATATAGCGTTATACCGAGACCACCGAAAGATAGAGGAATTTGGTTATACGCTGCAGCGGCTGTACAGAAAACTCGATTGCCCCGAAGACACTTCGACGCATTTTTTACTTGTTTCTTTCTGTAAACTGTCAGTGACGTCGAAACCTGGTATTCTACCTCGAACAAACATATTATTTCAAACTAGAAACAACATACTTGTATTGATGACATAATTACATTGCAAACATGAAAGTAACTCACCTGCTATGTTGATAAACTACCCCAGTGATGATAACAACAATTTTCTGATGCTGTTGACCTGGAATTGCGTGTATATTATTATTATTATTATTATTATTATTATTATTATTATTATTATTATTATTATTATTATTATTATTATTATTATTATTATTATTTCAAGGGTAGTTCTTGAAATAAACGAGGAAAAATAATTGGAGGGCAAAAATGGACTGAAGAGAAAAGAAAATAGAGAGAGAGAGAGAGAGAGAGAGAGAGAGAGAGAGAGAGAGAGAGAGAGAGAGAGAGAGAGATGGGGGTTTAGACAATAGCAGAATAATTAGATATACTGGATATATATCTACTCCAGGTAATGCACTGTTGTCCTTAGAAGAGGAAATCGGCAATGAAGTTTCCTAGGATTAATATAATTATTCAAATAAATTCCATTTACATGATAGAAAGCTCCATGTAGTACTGGACGCACCATATAAACAGATGCCTAAAGTTTTAGGGATGACGCTCGGAATCAAAAAGGTTTCCGTGTTATAAATATAATTACACTTCTAATACAAAATTCATTGATTGGTACATCGCAGTCGTACGTATTCGGCTGGATATAATAGTCTTCCCTACATTGAGCAAAACATTTGTAAATAAGCATTGGTTAAAGATAATAGAGTATATTTCCCAAGCCTCAGTGTTGAAAACATTAATATTCAAATGAAAGTTATGCCGGAGCTGGTAAGTACATAACCCTCCATTTTTATTTAAATAGAGCCTCGCACAGTAGACAAATTAGGTTGATCTTATAGGTTGAAGCTTAATCTCGTCAAACAAATATAATCACTTGAAATAAAGATATTTAGACATGTTCAAAGTTAACCAGAGTAAAATATTCAAAATTAATATTAGTACGGAGAACAACTCTCTCTAAAAGGAAATCTACGAACAGAAATCGTCCGGTCATCGGAATAGTGCCAGAGTTTTCTTGCCTTTGTCATGTGAAATATATTTACATTTACAATTATGTTAAAAATGGGTAATTTATTGAAACTAAACTGGCAAATTTTTTATTAAACACAAGAGATAAATAGAACTGAATCAAAAATAACATCACTCAAGACGGCAATAGGAAACCAGCGAGTGGTTAATAAATGAACTGTATAGTATATCATTGAATCCAGCCACACTCTCACAGAGAAGGACATGTCCAAGCCATCTCCATTTCTCTTTTAATATATTATTTCATTTACTTATGATATAAATTCTCAATCATTCCTGTCATCTGACTAAATATTCTTATTAAAGCTTTATTTTCAAATCGAAAAAGTCAGTTGGGTATTGTTTCATTTTCATATGATTCATGTCCGTGCCAAGCTTGTATAATCTTACTTCTACAATATATAAGGATTAATTATTTCTCTCTCTCTCTCTCTCTCTCTCTGTAATTTTAGAAAACGCATAATTACCGGGCAAATTATTTCAGCGTCCAAATTTTAGTCACATCATGAATGGGCTTCAGAATACAATTGACTACAAAATGTGTTCATTCCACCATTATGTCGAAAATGCTAACATTATATTAGCACGTTTTAAGCACTGTCACTGCAGCAATTAATTGCTTATATTTTGCACTTATTAAATGCAGAGATGTCACCTACCGCTGCGATGTCATAAAACGGTAAAGTTACTATAATTACTTGTTATGACTGCTATCTGACTGTAGAGTAAGGGTCTGGTATAATTTTTACATCTCTTTATTTCAGTTTTATATATATATATATATATATATATATATATATATATATATATATATATATATATATATATATATATATATATATATATATATATATATATATATATATATATATATATATATATATATATATATATATATATATATATATATATATATTATAAATTTTTTTTTCCTTTTTTTTTTTTTTGCGAAACTTGGTTGATAGGTACCTTGGAACTCGGTGTTTAATTTCCAAAAAAAAAAATCCTTGAATTACGTTCATTTTTCAAGTCACAGGTCAACTTGAAATATTTCAGCCTTTTTTGTCTTCATATCTTCAAACTGTGACGGTTTTAGGTCTGTGGTCTTAGGATTTCAGCAGAATGTGTCCAAGAAGTTCAGTCAGCAATTCTTTTATTTTACATATATTACTTAAAACTTTGCAAGTACTTAGCTAACTTAGTTTCCTATTCAGCAACCATGCTCAACTCCCAAGGAAAACTAAGCCTCGTGATCTTTTTATACAGTTGGTGTTCAGTCTCAAGAAGTCCACCAGATCTTCGTTCCTCATTTATGTAACCTTGCCTTGTGATTGCGAAGAGAGGAAAATAGTAAAGTACAAAAGAACAGGAACAGGGACGGCAGACCTAAATGCTATTTCATAATTGAAGATATTTCCAAGGCGTTCGACCTGTTTTTTATTTTTTATTTGTTTCATACTGTTTCCTTAAACGCTTTTCAGCTCAAAAAGTGCATAGCCTTATTGGGATACCTGAATTTTAATATCCGGTGAAAAATTACTCGTGTTTATTCGGTTTTTTAATTTCAGAAAAAACTTGTTAGGGTACTTATTCTGAGTTGTCGTAATTAATCCGAAAATATAATTTGCTTCAATTTATGAACTGGAATATAATGTAAGATGTTACATTTCATTTTTTTATGTTAAAGTGTTCCTATGTTAAAGTGTTCCTAGGTTCATGGGTGGCTGGGTGAATTAAAAATAATCTGCATCGAATAACAAACCAATGAGAATTTCCGCCTTCTTTATCGGATTTTAAATGAAGTACGAAATATGACACCTCCTTTATGATTTAAAAATATTCAATCCTCTCAAAACAATCATCATTAAACTCTCTCTCTCTCTCTCTCTCTCTCTCTCTCTCTCTCTCTCTCTCTCTCTCTCTCTCTCTCTCTCTCTCTCTCTCTCTCTCTCTCTCTTCAGTTGAAATTCGATGCTAGACCGGAGTTTTATTTTTAGTCATGGTGTGGAATGACGTAACAACATAGCACACTTTAGCCATTCAGTCATGTAGTGGCACTATAATTATGAGTGAATTTTACACTTTACTTGTTATTGCCTTTGCTTTTGAAACTCAAACTCTAATTGCAATTTAAGATTCTTGAAATATTGATTTAAATAATTTGTTAAGAATTTTTTGCAGATGCAAGTTGTTTTATATTATGTGATGTAGGCAGCAAATGTGTAGGTGGAAGAGCCAATAGTTAAATAAATTAATACTTTAACGGAGGAAGGATAATAATATTAATTCAGTTTAACGTCTCACTACACTTCAGCATGATGACTAACTTGAAATATTTTACGATGTTCTTGAAATTTTTCACTGTCCGAAAGTTGACATCTAAGTTTTAATGAAACAAAGGGATGCCCAAAATGTACAAGCTTTTTTAGATTTTTAAATTTGTTAGTTTCAGTAAATATTTTATTAGTCAAAAGATAAACTTATGAAATATTTCAGTCCTATTTCATTCAGGAATGAGACTATAACGCTTGCAAATTTTTTTAATATAAAATATATAACAGAAAAATAGAAGAAAAATTGTATCCCCCCAAGCAGTAATATTGCTATCCTACTATCCCTTTGTATCCACAACGCGTAAAGACAAATAGTAGAAATATGAATAATTATGAATTAATAATAAAGTAACCATATCAAAATGTGGACGTTCCCATAACAAAGAGACAAAACGTATGAAATCATCTGATGAAGTTTGTCTCGCAAAGATAAAAATGAGAAGTGTCTCCTTTCAGACTGGAAGGATCAAACCCAAAATGAAATAGTGAAACCAATTTCGAAAAGATGAAAGAAAGAAAAATGTGTTCTGGGAGATTTGCGCTGCCAAGATTTATCTCATGTTTTCTTGACCTTTCGAAAAGCCTCGGCTCATCCGTTACCTGATATAAAGACTTTTTCTACTATTCATTCGGTATTACGTGGAAGGTTTGTATGTCCTCACATTTATCACCTCAGCCTTTTGACATGGGAGGCAGAGTATGAAATATTCCGCTGCAGTTCAGGTCTGGAAAAATGACGGAGAGAGAGAGAGAGAGAGAGAGAGAGAGAGAGAGAGAGAGAGAGAGAGAGAGAGAGAGAGAGAGAGAGAGAGAGAGAGAAATTATGAAGAATGTAGTAACTTGTGTCACAAAGTATTAGGCAACACGTTTTCTTTATGAGGAATAACAGTCGAAACCGTAATATATTTGTTTTTGTGTAATATTATTCTAGTACAAATTTAATATGCTCTTGAAGATCGCCATAAGTTGATAGCTGAAACTGTTGCCATATAAGATAAGTTTAATAAGCAGCTGAGTAGCAGTAAATTTTAGAAGTGTTTCCATAAAATAGTGATGCCACATCTGCATTAGCAATTATATCTTTCTATCTATCTATCTATCTATCTATCTATCTATCTATCTATCTATATATATATATATATATATATATATATATATATATATATATATATATATATATATATATATATATATATATATATATATATATATATATGTATATATATATATATATATATATATATATATATATATATATATATATATATATATATATATATATATATATATATATATATATATATATATACTGTATTATGCGTGTGTGTGTTTGTGTATGTGTGTGTGTTTTTTTGTGTGGTATCGATATTTTAATTATAGCCTCTTCACTAATATCTAGATATACAGCTATTGCCAGAAGAGCAATCATGCTATTAACACTGTTTGAACGACTAATACTGCAACTACAACTACTAATAATAAAATCAACGATTACAAAAAAAAAAAAAGACGAAGTGAAACCCTAAACCCCGATGTATTTATTTAAGCATGAGGATGATTGCAAACCTCTTTAGAGATATAACATGGACTACATATTTACTCAGTCTTTGAATAACAGTAAGTCAAACGAAAGTTAACAGTGCTAAAATCAATTACTTACTTGACAAGACAAACTTGAATTATTTACTTATACAGATACCTGATACTAGACAAACGTGTGTTGAGCTCACATCGTAAAAAATTTCTTTTGAAATTAATAGAAAAAAAAGAATTACTTCTTAAGCATACTCTAAAATAATTTTCCGCCTGTAATTCATTATATGTTAACGTAATTTTTTTTAGCCACTTTGTCTGGTGTTTTGCTTCCAGGTTTAGAGATTTTCTAATATATCTATTAGTCATATACACATAGTGTACACACACAAACACACACACACACACACACACACACACACACACACACACATATATATATATATATATATATATATATATATATATATATATATATATATATATATATATATATATATATATATATATATATATATATATATATATATATATATATGTGTGTGTGTATGTATGTATGTATGTATGTATGTATGTATGTATGTATGTATGTATGCATGTATGTATGTATGTATGTATGTATGCATGTATGTATGTATGTATGTATGTATGTATGTCTGTATGTATGTATGTATGTATGTATGTATATATCGAATGGACTAATTCCAAAACAAATTGTGAGTGAGATATAATTCTTGATCTCGATTTTTATCATAGGTTATATGTTACAGTAGAAGTGTGTGAGTGAGAGAGAGAGGGGGGGGGGGAAATTTATGCTGCTTTAGTTAATATCTCTTGCAATTATGAATTAAAGCTATAATGCCTTTATACATACATTAACGAGTAGCAAAACTATGCCTGATTTCATTAAAATCGACATGGCTTTCTTTTATTTTAACGAAAGATGCAGTGATTTGATAAGAGGTACTACGGAAGCTAGATGAAAGAGAGAGAGAGAGAGAGAGAGAGAGAGAGAGAGAGAGAGAGAGAGAGAGAGAGAGAGAGAGAGAGAGAGAGAGGCACGGAAACAGAAGCGTCAATCTCTTCTTTTTCCTAGCACTAAACCATATAAAGCAGCAGCACGTTGTATGGAGTACCTGCGAAGCCTTTCCACTCTTTTCATTCAGCATCAAAGAACTACGTTAAGCTGAATATATTTTCGCTATGCTTGTTAGTTTTGCTTTGCACGTTTCATGAAGAAGCAAGTCCTCAATAGTTACTATAAATGACGGCTTGCATTATTACACTTATGAGATAATTGTTTTACCGCCATTGAATTTACTCGTAGTTTCGCACTGGGTTTCAATTAAATAAATTTGAAGACCTTCAGTGCCACATTGCATAAGTTGCATTTCAGGTCCTTGTGCCAGTCTCATTTCTATTTCCACTTCATCATTCGACTTTCATTTTTCCACAAAACTTTAACCTATCTAATGTATTCTCGCTAATTAGTGGTGAGGGGAAGAATGCCAAACTTATTGGTAAGGCCCATTTACGAAAAAAATGTAACGCCGTTTCCTATTAAATTATAAAATCTCCTTAAGTTTTCTTTCCCTCATAGATATAAAAAAAAACATGACGCACAAGTGCATATGAATGCATTAGACAAATAAATGTAAATGACTCATGAATGGAAGTTCGAACGTAAATCCAAAGCTGGGCATATAAAAGTTTAATAAAAAAAAGTTTTCACCGAAATCCCTGAATTTTCCTTGAAACCGAAAGTAATATCGGTTTAGATGCAAAGCAACTGTGGTTAAGTTGAATATATTTTACTTTAACCAGACCACTGTGCTGATTAACAGCTCTCCTAGGGCTGTCTCGAAGGATTAGATTTATTTTACGTGGCTAAGAACCAATTGGTTACCTAGCAACGGAGCCTACAGCTTATTGTGGAATCCGAACCACATTACAACGAGAAATGAATTTCTATCACCAGAAATAAATTCCTCCAATTCTTCATTGGCCGGTCGGAGACTCGAACGCGGGCCAGCAGAGTGCTAGCTGTGAAACACCAAACATGAACATAAAGCGATAACATTCCCTTGGTCAACTACCGATATGGTATCATAACAGCCAGCGGGCATAGGAACAACGGTATGTGACTTCTACAGTATGATGAAATATAATATACATAAGGTATATTTGACATTTTCGCCTGAGCTAAGAACCTTTCCCCTGGAATTGTCTGTCCGCGACATAGTTATTCAGGAAATCATATTGATAAGACTGCGCGGGTTTCTGTGTCTTTATATATGCAGGAAACAATGAAATAGACCTTTTATTACAGCAATCGCTTTAGTAAATACTGAGAAGCTCTTACTTCTAGAAATAGTGACTCAGTTTCATCATCTGAAATATGCAGCCAGTTTTCTCATGACAAGAAACTTTCTAAATGATGAAAGGAACGATTTACGAAAGAAATTAAAACATGACCTTTGACTTGCACGTGAAGGAAATACGAGAAAATAAACATTGAAGAAAAGAGTGGGAAGAGAAACATACAAATTCCAAAAATTTCTTCTTATGAATGATATGGGACCCTCGCAAATGAAAACAAATCTATTTCTTGGAAAACATATTTCAGACTAACAGAAAAAATGGGATATTCTAAGGCCAATGTAATGAAAGAAGCTCTTACCCATAGACAGTATCTTTGAGAGAAAAATTAAAGCTTTCATTTTATGAATATGCCTTCCATTCACTGAACAACATCTTTAATGGTTGTTTCCTCCATTCAGGGAGCTATTTTAATGAGCCTCTCTTCCATTTACATAACTCCTGTGATGAATGTATATTCAAATCAGGGCACCTATTTAATCGGAGCTTCTACAGTTAACATGCCAACTTTAATGGATGATCCATTCATTTAGAGAATTTGTCGAGATATTTTGGTAAGGTTAGGTAGATATATAGTTAGACAGATAGGCATATAGTTAAACAGATTAAATATGAATTCACTAAAAATTTTACCTTATATCAGAAAACTTTTATCATGCCTGACAGAAAGACAGCCAGACAGATAGATCGACTAGTTTATTTATTTAAAGATTTTTCATTTCAATTGAAGTTCAGCATCAGGGACGAGTCTCATTACTTTGATCGCCACCCTTTATGCATTCCCCAGTTGGGTATAAATGGTTGAAAAGTCTATAGAATAACTTTTTTGTAGCTAATTAATTTTTAAGTTTTAGACGTAAGTGCAATGAAAATGAGTGATTTTGTCGAAAACCTGAACAACTTCATGAATGCTTTTAATTTAGTTATTATCCTACCACTCGTAATTACAGTGTTACTCCTGTAATATGAAACTTGCTGTCCTTGATTTTCAAATATATATTGCATAAGATATTGCACGAATTATAAAAAAAGACATCTGAGTTTTAAAATCATCTGCTCAGAAATTTGCAAGTTCCCAGTAATCAAGTGATGAATTGTAAGTGTTCACAATACTTGAGGTGTTAACATCCATCCGTATCATTTGTATGTATAAAACTCGAGTTCCATAATTTATTTTTCGTACCAAACTTAGTTAACTATGCACACATGCTGTGAAAATTTCTTCTTCTAAATTACACAGTTTTATGGCTAAAAGTATATGTACTTTCCGAAGAAAAAAAAAATTGGAAACTAAAAATACCTTATTTTCAACCTTGTTATCTCTTTTACCCAGCACAGTGAAAACGGAATTTTTATTGTAGTTTTTCTGTCGGTTTCGCCTGATTATAAAATAGTTTTGAATAGAAAGTGGAGTAAAAAAAAAAAAAAAAGAACACAAGCATCACAGCCGTTAAAAAACCTGCTAAACTCCATATTTGTTGATATGCTTTTGATATTAGCACCAGTTTCATATTATCATTAGTAATAGCCATAGCAGATCTAAATCAGATTTTATGGAAAATATGTCGCTATGAGTGAAGTATTCATTGCAATGAATCCAATTACATTGAAAAATTGCGTTCTCCGATTTCCCCTTTCTTAACAATATCGCAATGGTGAAATTAAAGCTATGAAATTTAAGAGCAATTGTCCTGGTATAAAACGCCCATGTATACTTCAAAGAAATACATCGAAGATCCAATAACGAGAGACATCGATGAAGCTGCAAATGAGTATGAGAGTAAACTAGAAAATATGTGCTTCCATAACACGCTCATCAACCTCAGGGCTCCTTACTAAGACATTTGTTTGTTGGAAGACGTTGCGATGGTGCTGGATCTTTACATTCAAAAGCAATATTGACTCGGCAGGTTTAATCACATAAGCATCTCAGCAGCTGGGTACGTTCCTTGCCCTTCCCCCCGACCCTCTCTCTCTCTCTCTCTCTTTGTCGTTGTTGCCCTTGGTCTTACGGCTGCTCATAAGATTAAGAATCTCTGCTGGCATAAGGCCAACTTATTCTAACAATAGTAATTGGTCTCAGGCACTAGTGGTCTGTGTATTATAGACAAAAAACTGCCTTTATGAAACGTTAATCTAAGTAAACATCTTTCCATACCATACCATATTTCATTGGCTCGATCTCAGTGGCTTTCATTATATAATTCTACTATTCATTTGGATGGATTATGATTCGAAATTCTGAAAATACCGAGCAGAATTATGATTAACATTTGTCGTTTTAGTTCAGATGACAACGAAAAAGGAAATAGTTTTTATTACAAATATTGGTTTACTGGTAAATTGATGTTACAAAAAATTACTCATAAAAGTTTTATGAACATGTACTTGCATTATAGTTTTTTTTTTTTTTATAAATAGAGCATATTTAAGCCCACAACTTGCAAGAGATGGGCTTCGGGAAGCGCATGCCGAGCTTTTGCTTCCTGCTAGATAATTTCACTCTAAACTTTCTTGAAGAGGTTATTTCCGCCTTACATAGCAGTTTCGAAGCATAACAGATTTTTTGACATTTAATTTACGCGGCCCACGCGTCTTCCAGCTTTGAGCTTATTATGTCTGCTGTTTCCGCATCCTAGGGACTTTTTTCCCATTCTCTCGCAGTGGGGGACACCTGGGCTAGAGACCAAGGTCTTACAGACCCACAGAGAGCATAAATCAGGATAACTGTGTTAACTTTGCGGGAGAATGTTGCAGATTAATGACAGAAACGTGTCCGATTTTAAGCACCCTAACATTCATTACGTGATAGGTATCGAGGTTAAAGCATAAATCTAAAGTTCCACCGCCTTCTATCTGTGTAAGAATATGACCTTTGATCACTTTTTCCAGCAAAAGGAAAGGAATCAAAGAATTCACTTTGAGAAGGCTTTGAGATACGATTCTATGGAACCTCATTCATCCCCTGTTTTCTCTTATCGTAAGTTTTTTCTTATCACTTGCCAATTTCCTAAAATACTGCGAGGTTGCATCTCTGACTTTCTTTATGTGTGATTTCGCTATGAAGTTTTTTTTTCTTCTTAGTTTCCTCTTAACTTTTAAACCTTTTCTCCCATTGTTGACATTAGATTTTCTGGATTTTGAATCACTAGGTTTTTCTATAATTGGTAGTGGAATTATCTATTACCGTGCTTATCTGTTTGAACTCATTTAATTTGTTTAGTTCTATGTAGCATAACACAGTTATTAGAGAAAATGAGTGCACAGTGTTCTCTTTTCCAGTCGCTCTTGATCTGATTAATTTTGACCCCTGTTCATCATTAAACATTATTGACATCAGTCTTTGTAAAAAAAATCGTAATTATTTGTCCTTTACTGCGTTATATGCTTGTCTATTAAGAGCGATACGCAGAGGCTTTTGGACAAGTTCCGATGATGTTTCTTTGAAAGTCGTCCTTGCATTTCGTTGGTAGCCTGTACCATAAGGATTGCGAACAACTGCAAACTACTGAGCCAGCTCGTTACATACTTGTTGTCCATACATCTCCTTTCGTTTCGGACTTAAAATAAGCCTCGTTTTTATAGACATGAAAACACAAAATATTAAAATACCAATGAGATGCTGTCAGATCAGATGAAGAAAAACTGATCTGAGAAAATATTTCTATTGGCAAACAAGCTCGTGAACTATTTAAAAATTCTGAAGTGGAAAGAAAAAAATTGGATAAAAACTATGGGAATGTAACAATCTAAAATCAAAGTAAAAACAGACAGGTCTAATGAAAAACAGGAATAAAGAAAGTCGAAATCAAGACAAGTAAAAAGCTAAAGGCAATGGAAGAAGTTCCTGATGGAGGATTTCAGTGCACTTGGGCGTTGACTGACCTTCCCAGGCCATATGTTAGTAATCCTGCCAACAGCAATGAAAGCTGAAACTAGATTACCTATTAAAAGTACACGCCCAAGCTATACTCTGACTTCAACCTTCCTTCTTCTTCCTCCTCTTTGCACGCTTGTGCCCATTTTCCTGTCCTCAGCTCCTTCTGCCACAAGACTTAATATGATGGTGGGAAAAGGCATAACAGAGAACTGAAGAAGAGGCACAAAATCAGAGGGGACAATAGAATAATAACCATGACCTACGAAATGAAAATAGAAAATACGAAATGAAAATAGAAAATAGAATGCATTAGCATGTACGGCATTACAGGAAAATTAAAATGTTTAGTAACATCAAATACAAAACTACGGAGTCTTTCACGAAAAGAAAATATGAATAAATAGTGATGAAAGATAAAGTAAAACGAACATGACTGAAAGAAAGAGAAGCATAATACTAGAAATATGTGGATAAGAATACGAAGAAATAAACTCGGCAAGGAGATTCATGAATCAGTCTTTTTCATACCAAAAACAGGAACGCAGCAAAAGACTTAGGAGTAGAATAGGCGAAGACACACCAGGAAAAATATGGTCGCTCTCCCTCCCGAATTTTCCCTGAATCCTCCTGATCTGTTATATATTGAGGCACAAGTATAATCTAAGGTGGAAAATAAGAAAAAGCGACCCGTAATAAACCTGCCGTCTATATTTTCCCCACAAGGAATTAGCTTTCCATTAGGATTATGATTCCTGCGCAGCGTTAAAAATGGGTGAAAAACTCACCATTTATTTGACGTAGACTTGAACAGTATTACCGCATATCTGAAAAACTTTCTTAATTGCCAGCTTACCTCGTCAGTTTTACCCTTTCCAGAACCAAGATAAGAGATTACTGCACTAGGAACTGCTAAGGGATTGTCAGTATGTATTTCCTTAGCGTAAAGATAATGCCAAGCGCGGAACATTTTTGTGTGTTCGTGGCGCAGCAGTAAATATTGCTTTCGATTCGCCATAACAAAGAGAATGTGGCATTTACTGCGGGAATTTTGGATGCAAAACGGTTTTTATTTTCTCGCTGAATCAGCTAAGACACAAAAGGCGGGAAAGAAAATTATTATTCTGCAACCATATTACTTAAGGAATCACGTCACCAGGCAGATCATGCAGATAAACACGTGTGAATATAAACAACTGTCAAAAATGAATATTACCCATCTTTAAAGATATCGATATAAACAACGGAACAAAAAAAAAATATTTCATAAAGAATGAGGAATATTGTAACAGACTCTTCAGAAGAACATTTGAAAAGGTGTAGAAGGGAAACGTACTTTACAAAATTTCAATCTAAACGCCTCTTGTCAACTGTAAGGCCTTCAACCAAATTACAACATCCTTTATAAACTTTCTAGACACATCATGAATTATCAGCAGTCTTCCTCACTGAGGTTCTTCCCTTATGAAGAGATCATTATGACAATAATTAAAGAGTAAATACATATCGATTATTATTGTTTTCTTCCGGAAAAGTGTAAGGAACACAAAGATGTTATTAAGAAGGTAATTGATTTGACTACTGAAAAGAAGTCTGGAGATACCTCAATTATGAAGAGATCATTATGACAATAATTAAAGAGTAAATACATTTAGATTATTATTGTTTTCTTCCGGAAAAGTGTAAGGAACACAAAGATGTTATTAAGAAGGTAATTGATTTGACTACTGAAAAGAAGTCTGG
>JANJGK010005639.1:0-44188 GCA_039081455.1 Macrobrachium rosenbergii | reverse complement strand
ACTGCTATCAGCAGGACAGATATTGCTACTAGTGGGACAGATACTGCTACTAGTGGGACAATTACTGCTGATAATTGGACAGATACTGCTACTAGTAAGGCAGATAAAGCTACTTGTGGGCAGTTGCTGCTACTAGTATGGCACTTAATGCTACTAGTAGGACAGTTACTACTACTACTACTAGCAGGGCAGTTAATGCTACTAGTGGGGCTTATACCACTTCTGTCAGGATGGTTATTGCTACTAGTAGAGCAGCTAATGCTTTTAGTAGGACAGTTGCTGCTACTAGTGGGATGGTTACTGAGACAAGCAAGGGAGATACTACTACTAGTAGGGCAGTTAATGGTATTAGTAGGACAGTTCTCTAATAGTGGGATGTTACTGCTACCAGTAGGGCAGTTACTACTACTACCAGAGCAGTTAATGCAACTAGTGGGACATATATTGCTACTAGTGGTATAGTTACTGCTACTAGTAAGGGAGACACTGCTACTGGTAGGACAGATACTGCTACTAGTAGGGAGACATTGCTACTGGTAGAACATATACTGCTGCTAGTAGAAGGACACTGCTACTGGTAGGAAGTTACTGCTACTAGTGGGACAGTTACTGCTACTAGTAGGGAGATACACTTAACACTAAATTATCTGGTGTCACAACAACAATGGTCATCGAGAGAGAGAGAGAGAGAGAGAGAGAGAGAGAGAGAGAGAGAGAGAGAGAGAGAGAGAGTAGCAGATATGGAAACTAAAGGAGGTCACTCTGAAGAGAGTGGAGAGAAAGCAATAGAGAAAGTACCAGATATGTGATGACCTTAATAATGACCTTTTGCTAATGACTATACTGAACTGATTCAGGGGTAAGCACAGAAGTCTCAGGTTCTTTGGAAAGGTAGCCACCAGCAAAAGCCACTTTCCTCAGTACAGAGAATTATACCTGAAAGCTACCTTCAATGACCTTGTCTGAGCAACGGCAGGAAAGCGCAGAGGTGTAAAAATGCAAGCAAGAAGCCGTTCATTACTTTTTCAAGTCAAACAACCAGGATCAAATACAAATAACAACAGAGAGGTCGCAACAAACGTCAATTCTGGAGAAATGCTTCGAAAGAGGAAATTGCAGATAATGTGTTAGAAAGGGGACATCTAAATGAAAGGATTATGAAGAATACAGTGCCAGGTCTTGGAAGAAAAGCAACTGCAAGTGTCTTCTTCATTGCATATACAACAAACAGCAGACCAAGAGAGTAAAATTAGAGGTGTGGGAAAGGTCACCCCACTTTCTAGAGGACAAACTAGTACAGGCAGTCCCCGGGTTATGACAGACTCTACTTCCAACATTCCGAGCCTACGACACTCTTTAAGTATATCCGTCAAAAATTATTTCCTGGGTTACGGCGCATGTTCTGGGGTTACGACGCCGATCCAACAGAAGAAATATGGTTCCCAAATGGCAGAATGGTCAAAATGTGGGGGGTTTTTTGATGAAAAATTCAAAATAAACGCAGGATTAAACGTATGGTTTTCTTACAACTTGCAATGACATTTTGGGTTACGACGATTTTCAGGTTATGACGATTTTTGGCTTACGACGCGGCATCAGAACGGAACCCCCACTATAAACCGCAGACTGCCTGCAGTAGGAAAAGACCTCAATGATCACACAAGGAAGGCCAGAGTGTTGGTTTTCAGGATAGAAGAAGCAGTAGAGGTTTTCAGCCAGAACCAACCATTCAAGCTGCTTCCTGCATTGTTTAAGAAACAAAGAGTAGAGCTGATAATATACAAGTGAAAAACATGAAACACACAGGTTTTATTATGATGAGAAGTAAAGATATAAAAGGGAATTGCACTGAAAATGAAAGGAAGATGAAGACAGACAATAAAAAGAATAAGAACAGAGAAAAAATGACATAGAAGTATAAGAAAGGAGTATAAGAAGAAAGAAATGGTTCTGGACAAAAACCTGGACTAGGAAACATGGAGATATGAAGTGACAAAAATATAAATAAAAATATGGAGAAATTTCATTTGCAAAGAGTGAAATAATGGAACTAAAACCCTGTATTCTCATAATTTAATGCTGTATAAGCCGCGGCCCATGAAACTTGAACCACAGCCCGGTGGTGGCCTGTCCTATATCGTTGCCAGAAGCATGATTGTGGCCAAATTTAACCTTAAATAAAATAAAAACTACAAAGGCTATAGGGCTGCAATTTGGTATGTCTGATGAGTGGAGAGTGGATGACCAACATGCCAATTTGCAGCCCTCTAGCCTCAGCAGTTTTTAAGGTCTGAGGGCGGACAGAAAAAAGTGCGGACAGAATAAAGTGTGGACGGGCAAGCCCACACAATGGTTTTCTTCCCCAGAAAACTAGAACTAGTCAATGACAAATAACCAGGATAAATGAAGACTTGATAAAGGAGGGATATGGCCAGAATACTGGAAAGTTTGAAGATATTCATTTACAATGGAAAGTGGGGCTTACTCCAGAGTAAAATTCATAAGAGGGATAAACTCTAAACACTGGAGGAAGTGCTTCAGGAAAGGCCCTGAAAAGTGGCTAATACTGGCAACTATCCATTTGACTCTTTGTCAGAGAAATAAAAAAAAAAATGGCAGAATTTATGACCAGGTAACTGACCACAGAAACACCAAGCAAATGCTGTGGAGATGACACACAAATCTGTGGTTCCAGGAAAGGCATCTCAAAAGTGCCACAACAAAGGGAGAGGGTACATAAAGAGACCATTCAATATAGGTGATGTTAGCGTACCATAAAACTTAATCTGAAAGTTACAGCAGGTACTGAAAGCAATTGAAAGGTACATTAAGCATCCACTGAGACTCAGGACTGGGTACCTCGTTGTTTACCACAATAACAAGAGAGAAAAATAGAAAAACTACAAAGAATTGCAGTAAGCAAAGTTCTCAGGAACTGCTTGAAAAATTCAGTCTGAACAGAACCCAATTTCTGGTGACTGGAAGAGAAAAAAAAAAAAGCTTTTGTATTTAACCAGTCAGCTAAACTAAAGAATCATTGGTTTGGTTTTATACAAGCAATTCAGATCAAATCATTCCATCTGATATAGATTTGTAAAAGCTTTATCACTAAAGATACTGAAAATGTCAAAAGATTCTGACAAAATGAAGGGATTTGCGTCCAATACTTATCATTTACTGTCTTCTGTTAGAGAGGAACTGGGTCAGGAAAGTGGCCATTAATTAGCCTGTGAAGCAAGTTTTCCCAATTCTCAGGTGAGATGAAATAAATGCTATAATCTCTTTTTGTATTGAGAGCCAAAATGTCCTGTGGGCTAACCTGCTGTAGCTGATTGTTGTCCGTTCATATAAAGGAATTTATTGATGCCACAATTCAGTTCAAAATCTACACCAGCTTTCTGAAATCAAATCTGCAATCAAAGTTTCTTCAGCACAATCGACTTTTCTGTACAGTTGCGACAGTGTATAATAATCAAGGCCACCGAAAACAGATCTGTCTTTCTGTGGTTTCAGCATAATGCTGTTTGAGCCGCGGCCCATGAAACTTCAACCATAGCCTGGTGGTGGCATATCCTATATTGTAGCTAGAAGTACAATTACGGCTGACTTTAACCTTAAATCAAATAAAAACTGCTGAGGCTAGAGGGCTGCAATTTGGTATGTAAATTTGATGATTGCAGCCCTCTAGCCTCACTAGTTTCTAAGATCTGGGGGCAGACAGAAAAGTGCGGACAGAAAAAAGTGCAGAGAGACAGACAATAGTTTTCTGGAGATATCACTGCAAATTCCACACCAGTGGGAAGGTTGGCCCAGCTGTGTACATTGCACTGTGGAAACATTTTTGTCGTCACAATTCCAGGCCTTAGAGAAGTTCGGTACTCTGAATACACTGTATTCTAAAATGGGTATTTAGCGAGGAGCAAGAAAGAGAATCCAGCCTTAAAAAGGACTGACCACAAAATGCTATAATAAGATTCATGGCTGGAGCTCTTTATTACAAACGTGATAGGAACAAGTACTTGTAAGCCAATAAAGGAAGTATGCAAATTAGCGCAATAAGGACCAACAGGAGAGCTATAAAATTCAGGTCAAAGGTACAGAAGAGAGTGAAGAGGACACTTCCCATCTAACCTGATATAATGATTAAGCTAAATTTGCTCAATCTTTGCTTAAACTTATATACAGAGTTTCAGAGATGGTGTATCCTGAAACAAACTGGCTGACTAGTGAAAGCCAAACTTAATTCAACTAATTATCATTTAGAATCTAGTTTCATCAACTTAATACAACAGAAGTAACGTTCCAGCCTTACAAATCACATGCATTCTTGTCAACATTAGCAACCGCATAGATTTCGTGTTGACGTTAATCAAATCCACAAAAATCTATGCAACATCTAAAATAGGGTAAATCTAGTTGAATAATTTCAAATTTAGACACAGCATTCATGGGTCGATGAAGCCTTCAAGCTATAAGAACTTTTAAAGTGCTGTATGGCACAGCACTCTTGTTACAGTGCAGTTGTGTGCACTGTATTCTACAGTATTCCTGTACATTCCACACTGAACAGCTCTCATGCTTAGAAGTGGCTTTCCCAAGATGATATTGAGTGTTTGTATGTTACCTACATCCAGATTCTGTGTTGCATTTACTGAAAGTTACTGTTTTAACGTTTGTGTTGATTTCACTGTACAGTACACTATACACTGCGAGTAATTACGTTTATTGTTCATATTTCAGTACTGTACATACTACATGAAATTCACAGCTTTCTGTAGAATCATGGCTTCAGAAACACAAGCACATTCACACTCAGCAGGTGTCATTAAATTACACTTGAATTAAAGATAGTGGATATTTGGTCCCACCTACACCCAAAATTCTATACTTATCAGCTACAGAATCAATTTGGTGTTAAGTGTAAGTTACAGGTCAGTTTAGGTACCGTGTGGTCTCCTTGTTGGCTGCAAGACATCTGGAAAGTGGCAAAGACCTTAACAGACTCTGTTATTTACCAGAAATCTGTAATATACTCCAGTGCAGGGTATAAGTGGGCTCTGTGTTACCTAACAGACTGTTCCTTATCATAAATCTAGAAAGTATTCAAGAACAGGCTTCAGAACAGGGTCTGTGTTCCTGAACCAGAAATCTAGGAAATATTATAGGGTCTGTTACTTAACAGACATTATTACTTATCAGAAAGGTGGATCATAAAGTGTCTGTTAAGTAGAGAAACTGATTCCTATCCTAAGTTGAATATTGTAAGATAAAAAAGAAGAAAATTATGGAAAAAAAAGATGAGTGGAACACTCACCATCTTCTTCTTCTTAAGGTCCGTCAGCGGAGGATTCTTGCAGATCTGCAAAGTAACAGACACAGAATGAGTTGGCTGTGCAGCATTGCAGAACTGACTTGTCACTTGGAATTATCAATCTTAAAAACTCCTTTATTGTATTTACAGCAAAACAACACAGCAGAGATCAGGATAATGTACATTTCGTACCAATAATTAGATCTTGAAATCCTAAAACATCCTATTTTAGTCACTGATAAAGCAATGGGGAAATTACTGTTGAGCAAAAAGTATTAAAATGATGATGAAAAAGGGTATTCATTGTATTAAAATGATAAAAAAAAGGGTATTAACTACGAATATCATTCTTTTTTATTTGTTGAGGTGCAAAACCTAATGGGCATGGGGCAAGCTAATGCCCTTTTCCATGCCCAGTACCAAAGAAAATAAATAAAATGAATGTAATATTCATGAGCATACCATACAGAGTATATGGTCACTGTGATAAAATGTAAATACAATGAAATCAGTCAAGACAAGATTACCAAGTTACATTCAGAGCCTCTGAGAGAGAGAGAGAGAGAGAGAGAGAGAGAGAGAGAGAGAGAGAGAGAGAGAGAGAGAGAGAGAGAGAGAGAGAGTGCTTGCCTGAAGGACTGACTGGTACTTTATAAAGACTAGTTCTGATGTAAAAGTATAAAGTAAAGTTCTGATACAAAATTATTATTATTATTATTATTATTACATTTTGTGATGGTGACTGTCTTAACAGTCAACTAATTGCCAAGTCTACACTTGAATATTCAGCCTCATTTCTTATTATTATTATCATTATTATAATTACAATTATTTTCATTATTATTATTAGTATTATTATTATTATGACTGCAACTCTCAACAGTCGACTGCCTGAGACTCCATATTGGAATGCTGAGGCCACAATTTTATGATGATGATAATCATGACTGCGACCCTCAACAGTCGACTGCCTGAGGCTCCATTTTGGAATGCTGAGGCCAAAATTTTATGATGATGATGGTGATGACTGCGACCCTCAACAGTCGACTGCCTGAGGCTCCATTTTGGAATGCTGAGGCCAAAATTTTATGATGATGATGATGATGACTGCGACCCTCAACAGTCGACTGCCTGAGGCTCCATTTTGGAATGCTGAGGCCAAAATTTTATGATGATGATGGTGATGACTGCGACCCTCAACAGTCGACTGCCTGAGACTCCATTTTGGAATGCTGAGGCCAAAATTTTATGATGATGATGGTGATGACTGCGACCCTCAACAGTCGACTGCCTGAGGCTCCATTTTGGAATGCTGAGGCCAAAATTTTATGATGATGATGGTGATGACTGCGACCCTCAACAGTCGACTGCCTGAGGCTCCATTTTGGAATGCTGAGGCCAAAATTTTATGATGATGATGGTGATGACTGCGACCCTCAACAGTCGACTGCCTGAGACTCCATTTTGGAATGCTGAGGCCAAAATTTTATGATGATGATGGTGATGACTGCGACCCTCAACAGTCGACTGCCTAAGGCTCCATTTTGGAATGCTGAGGCCAAAATTTTATGATGATGATGGTGATGACTGCGACCCTCAACAGTCGACTGCCTGAGGCTCCATTTTGGAATGCTGAGGCCAAAATTTTATGATGATGATGGTGATGACTGCGACCCTCAACAGTCGACTGCCTGAGGCTCCATTTTGGAATGCTGAGGCCAAAATTTTATGATGATGATGGTGATGACTGCGACCCTCAACAGTCGACTGCCTGAGGCTCCATTTTGGAATGCTGAGGCCAAAATTTTATGATGATGATGGTGATGACTGCGACCCTCAACAGTCGACTGCCTGAGGCTCCATTTTGGAATGCTGAGGCCAAAATTTTATGATGATGATGATGATGACTGCGACCCTCAACAGTCGACTGCCTGAGGCTCCATTTTGGAATGCTGAGGCCAAAATTTTATGATGATGATGGTGATGACTGCGACCCTCAACAGTCGACTGCCTGAGGCTCCATTTTGGAATGCTGAGGCCAAAATTTTATGATGATGATGGTGATGACTGCGACCCTCAACAGTCGACTGCCTGAGGCTCCATTTTGGAATGCTGAGGCCAAAATTTTATGATGATGATGATGATGACTGCGACCCTCAACAGTCGACTGCCTGAGGCTCCATTTTGGAATGCTGAGGCCACAATTTTATGATGATGATAATCATGACTGCGACCCTCAACAGTCGACTGCCTGAGGCTCCATTTTGGAATGCTGAGGCCACAATTTTATGATGATGATAATCATGACTGCGACCCTCAACAGTCGACTGCCTGAGGCTCCATTTTGGAATGCTGAGGCCAAAATTTTATGATGATGATGGTGATGACTGCGACCCTCAACAGTCGACTGCCTGAGACTCCATTTTGGAATGCTGAGGCCAAAATTTTATGATGATGATGGTGATGACTGCGACCCTCAACAGTCGACTGCCTGAGGCTCCATTTTGGAATGCTGAGGCCAAAATTTTATGATGATGATGATGATGACTGCGACCCTCAACAGTCGACTGCCTGAGGCTCCATTTTGGAATGCTGAGGCCAAAATTTTATGATGATGATGGTGATGACTGCGACCCTCAACAGTCGACTGCCTGAGGCTCCATTTTGGAATGCTGAGGCCAAAATTTTATGATGATGATGGTGATGACTGCGACCCTCAACAGTCGACTGCCTGAGGCTCCATTTTGGAATGCTGAGGCCAAAATTTTATGATGATGATGGTGATGACTGCGACCCTCAACAGTCGACTGCCTGAGGCTCCATTTTGGAATGCTGAGGCCAAAATTTTATGATGATGATGGTGATGACTGCGACCCTCAACAGTCGACTGCCTGAGGCTCCATTTTGGAATGCTGAGGCCAAAATTTTATGATGATGATGATGATGACTGCGACCCTCAACAGTCGACTGCCTGAGGCTCCATTTTGGAATGCTGAGGCCACAATTTGATGATGATGATGATGATGACTGCGACCCTCAACAGTCGACTGCCTGAGGCTCCATTTTGGAATGCTGAGGCCACAATTTTATGATGATGATGATGATGACTGCGACCCTCAACAGTCGACTGCCTGAGGCTCCATTTTGGAATGCTGAGGCCACAATTTTATGATGATGATGATGATGATTGCGACCCTCAACAGTCGACTGCCTGAGGCTCCATTTTGGAATGCTGAGGCCACAATTTTATGATGATGATGATGATGACTGCGACCCTCAACAGTCGACTGCCTGAGGCTCCATTTTGGAATGCTGAGGCCAAAATTTTATGATGATGATGATGATGACTGCGACCCTCAACAGTCGACTGCCTGAGGCTCCATTTTGGAATGCTGAGGCCACAATTTGATGATGATGATGATGATGACTGCGACCCTCAACAGTCGACTGCCTGAGGCTCCATTTTGGAATGCTGAGGCCACAATTTTATGATGATGATGATGATGACTGCGACCCTCAACAGTCGACTGCCTGAGGCTCCATTTTGGAATGCTGAGGCCACAATTTTATGATGATGATGATTGCGACCCTCAACAGTCGACTGCCTTAGACTCCATTTTGGAATGCTGAGGCCACAATTTGATGATGATGATGATGATGATTGCGACCCTCAACAGTCGACTGCCTGAGGCTCCATTTTGGAATGCTGAGGCCAAAATTTTATGATGATGATGATGATGATTGCGACCCTCAACAGTCGACTGCCTGAGGCTCCATTTTGGAATGCTGAGGCCAAAATTTTATGATGATGATGATGATGATTGCGACCCTCAACAGTCGACTGCCTGAGACTCCATTTTGGAATGCTGAGGCCACAATTTGATGATGATGATGATGATGACTGCGACCCTCAACAGTCGACTGCCTGAGGCTCCATTTTGGAATGCTGAGGCCACAATTTTATGATGATGATGATGATGACTGCGACCCTCAACAGTCGACTGCCTGAGGCTCCATTTTGGAATGCTGAGGCCACAATTTTATGATGATGATGATTGCGACCCTCAACAGTCGACTGCCTGAGACTCCATTTTGGAATGCTGAGGCCACAATTTGATGATGATGATGATGATGATTGCGACCCTCAACAGTCGACTGCCTGAGGCTCCATTTTGGAATGCTGAGGCCAAAATTTTATGATGATGATGATGATGATTGCGACCCTCAACAGTCGACTGCCTGAGACTCCATTTTGGAATGCTGAGGCCACAATTTGATGATGATGATGATGATGATTGCGACCCTCAACAGTCGACTGCCTGAGGCTCCATTTTGGAATGCTGAGGCCACAATTTGATGATGATGATGATGATGACTGCGACCCTCAACAGTCGACTGCCTGAGGCTCCATTTTGGAATGCTGAGGCCACAATTTTATGATGATGATGATGATGACTGCGACCCTCAACAGTCGACTGCCTGAGGCTCCATTTTGGAATGCTGAGGCCAAAATTTTATGATGATGATGATGATGATTGCGACCCTCAACAGTCGACTGCCTGAGACTCCATTTTGGAATGCTGAGGCCACAATTTGATGATGATGATGATGATGACTGCGACCCTCAACAGTCGACTGCCTGAGGCTCCATTTTGGAATGCTGAGGCCACAATTTTATGATGATGATGATGATGACTGCGACCCTCAACAGTCGACTGCCTGAGGCTCCATTTTGGAATGCTGAGGCCACAATTTTATGATGATGATGATTGCGACCCTCAACAGTCGACTGCCTGAGACTCCATTTTGGAATGCTGAGGCCACAATTTGATGATGATGATGATGATGACTGCGACCCTCAACAGTCGACTGCCTGAGGCTCCATTTTGGAATGCTGAGGCCACAATTTTATGATGATGATGATGATGACTGCGACCCTCAACAGTCAACTGCTGAGACTCCATTTTGGAATGCTGAGGCCACAATTTTATGATGATGATGATTGCGACCCTCAACAGTCGACTGCCTGAGACTCCATTTTGGAATGCTGAGGCCACAATTTGATGATGATGATGATGATGACTGCGACCCTCAACAGTCGACTGCCTGAGGCTCCATTTTGGAATGCTGAGGCCACAATTTTATGATGATGATGATGATGACTGCGACCCTCAACAGTCGACTGCTGAGACTCCATTTTGGAATGCTGAGGCCACAATTTTATGATGATGATGATGATGACTGCGACCCTCAACAGTCAACTGCTGAGACTCCATTTTGGAATGCTGAGGCCACAATTTTATGATGATGATGATTGCGACCCTCAACAGTCGACTGCCTGAGACTCCATTTTGGAATGCTGAGGCCACAATTTGATGATGATGATGATGATGACTGCGACCCTCAACAGTCGACTGCCTGAGGCTCCATTTTGGAATGCTGAGGCCACAATTTTATGATGATGATGATGATGACTGCGACCCTCAACAGTCAACTGCTGAGACTCCATTTTGGAATGCTGAGGCCACAATTTTATGATGATGATGATGATGACTGCGACCCTCAACAGTCGACTGCCTGACACTCCATTTTGGAATGCTGAGGCCACAATTTTATGATGATGATGATGATTGCGACCCTCAACAGTCAACTGCCTGACACTCCATTTTGGAATGCTGAGGCCACAATTTTATAATGATGATGATGATTGCGACCCTCAACAGTCAACTGCCTGACACTCCATTTTGGAATGCTGAGGCCACAATTTTATGATGATGATGATGATTGCGACCCTCAACAGTCAACTGCCTGACACTCCATTTTGGAATGCTGAGGCCACAATTTTATGATGATGATGATGATGACTGCGACCCTCAACAGTCGACTGCCTGAGACTCCATTTTGGAATGCTGAGGCCACAATTTTATGATGATGATGATTGTGACCCTCAACAGTCAACTGCCTAAGACTCCATTTTGGAATGCTGAGGCTACAATTTTATGATGATGATGATGATGACTGCGACCCTCAACAGTCGACTGCCCCTGACTCCATTTTGGAATGCTGAGGCCACAATTTTATGATGATGATGATTGCGACCCTCAACAGTCAACTGCCTGAGACTCCATATTGGAATGCTGAGGCCATAATTTTATGATGATGATGATGATGATAATCATGACTGCGACCCTCAACAGTCGACTGCCTGAGACTTCATTCTGGAATGCTGAGGCCACAATTTTATGATGATGATGATGATGGCTGCGACCCTCAACAGTCGACCGCCTGAGACTCCATTTTGGAATGCTGAGGCCACAATTTTATGATGATGATGATGATGGCTGCGACCCTCAACAGTCGACCGCCTGAGACTCCATTTTGGAATGCTGAGGCCACAATTTTATGATGATGATGATGGCTGTGACCCTCAACAGTCGACCGCCTGAGACTCAATTTTGGAACGCTGAGGCCACAATTTTATAATGATGATGATGATTGCAACCCTCAACAGTCAACTGCCTGAGACTCCATTTTGGAATGCTGATGCCACAATTTTATGATGATGATGATGATTGCGACCCTCAACAGTCGACTGCCTTAGACTCCATTTTGGAATGCTGAGGCCACAATTTTAATATGATGATGATGATTGCGACCCTCAACAGTCGACTGCCTTAGACTCCATTTTGGAATGCTGAGGCCACAATTTTATGATGATGATGATGATGATAATCATGACTGCAACCCTCAACAGTCAACTGCCTGAGACTCCATTTTGGAATGCTGATGCCACAATTTTATGATGATGATGATGATTGCGACCCTCAACAGTCGACTGCCTTAGACTCCATTTTGGAATGCTGAGGCCACAATTTTAATATGATGATGATGATTGCGACCCTCAACAGTCGACTGCCTTAGACTCCATTTTGGAATGCTGAGGCCACAATTTTATGATGATGATGATGATGATAATCATGACTGCGACCCTCAACAGTTGACCGCCTGACTCTCCATTTTGGAATGCTGAGGCCACAATTTTATGATGATGATGATGATTGCGACCCTCAACAGTCGACTGCCCCTGACTCCATTTTGCAATGCTGAGGCCACAATTTGATGATGATGATGATGACTGCGACCCTCAACAGTCGATTGCCTGAGACTCCATTTTGGAATGCTGAGGCCACAATTTTATGATGATGATGATGATGACTGCGACCCTCAACAGTCAACTGCCTGAGACTCCATATTGGAATGCTGAGGCCACAATTTTATGATGATGATGATGATGACTGTGACCCTCAACAGTCGACTGCCTGAGACTCCATATTGGAATGCTGAGGCCACAATTTGATGATGATGATGATGATGACTGCGACCCTCAACAGTCAACTGCCTGAGACTCCATATTGGAATGCTGAGGCCACAATTTTATGATGATGATGATGATGATAATCATGACTGCGACCCTCAACAGTCAACTGCCTGAGACTCCATTTTGGAATGCTGAACCACAATTTTATGATGATGATGATGATGATAATCATGACTGCGACCCTCAACAGTCGACCGCCTGAGACTCCATTTTGGAATGCCGAGGCCACAATTTTATGATGATGATGATGATTGCGACCCTCAACAGTCGAATGCCTAAGACTCCATTTTGGAATGCTGAGGCCACAATTTTATGATGATGATGATGATTGCGACCTTCAACAGTCGACTGCCTGAGACTCCATTTTGGAATGCTGAGGCCACAATTTTATGATGATGATGATGATTGCGACCCTCAACAGTCGACTGCCTGAGACTCCATTTTGGAATGCTGAGGCTACAATTTTATGATGATGATGATGATGATGATAATCATGACTGCGACCCTCAACAGTCGACCGCCTAAGACTCCATTTTGGAATGCTGAGGCCACAATTTTATGATGATGATGATGATTGCGACCTTCAACAGTCGACTGCCTGAGACTCCATTTTGGAATGCTGAGGCCACAATTTTATGATGATGATGATGATTGCGACCCTCAACAGTCGACTGCCTGACACTCCATTTTGCAATGCTGAGGCCACAATTTGATGATGATGATGATGACTGCGACCCTCAACAGTCGACTGCCTGACACTCCATTTTGGAATGCTGAGGCCACAATTTTATGATGATGATGATGATGACTGCGACCCTCAACAGTCGACTGCCTGAGACTCCATTTTGGAATGCTGAGGCCACAATTTTATGATGATGATGATTGCGACCCTCAACAGTCAACTGCCTGAGACTCCATATTGGAATGCTGAGGCCACAATTTTATGATGATGATGATGATGATAATCATGACTGCGACCCTCAACAGTCGACTGCCTGAGACTTCATTCTGGAATGCTGAGGCCACAATTTTATGATGATGATGGCTGCGACCCTCAACAGTCGACCGCCTGAGACTCCATTTTGGAATGCTGAGGCCACAATTTTATGATGATGATGATGATTGCGACCCTCAACAGTCGACTGCCTGAGACTCAATTTTGGAATGCTGAGGCCACAATTTTATAATGATGATGATGATTGCAACCCTCAACAGTCAACTGCCTGAGACTCCATTTTGCAATGCTGAGGCCACAATTTTATGATGATGATGATTGCGACCCTCAACAGTCGACTGCCTTAGACTCCATTTTGGAATGCTGAGGCCACAATTTTATGATGATGATGATGATTGCGACCCTTAACAGTCAACTGCCTGAGACTTCATTTTGGAATGCTGAGGCCACAATTTTATGATGATGATGATGATTGCGACCCTCAACAGTCGACTGCTTGAGACTCCATTTTGGAATGCTGAGGCCACAATTTTATGATGATGATGATGACTGCGACCCTCAACAGTCGACTGCTTGAGACTCCATTTTGGAATGCTGAGGCCACAATTTTATGATGATGATGATGATTGCGACCCTCAACAGTCGACTGCCTGAGACTCCATTTTGGAATGCTGAGGCCACAATTTTATGATGATGATGATGATGATTGCGACCCTCAACAGTCGACTGCCTGAGACTCCATTTTGGAATGCTGAGGCCACAATTTTATGATGATGATGATGACTGCGACCCTCAACAGTCAACTGCCTGAGACTCCATTTTGGAATGCTGAGGCCACAATTTTATGATGATGATGATGATGATGATGACTGCGACCCTCAACAGTCAACTGCCTGAGACTCCATTTTGGAATGCTGAGGCCACAATTTTATGATGATGATGATGATGATGATGATGACTGTGACCCTCAACAGTCGACTGCCTGAGACTCCATTTTGGAATGCTGAGGCCTCAATTTTATGATGATGATGATGATGACTGCGACCCTCAACAGTCAACTGCCTGAGACTCAATTTTGGAAAGCTGAGGCCACAATTTTATGATGATGATGATGATGATGATGACTGCGACCCTCAACAGTCAACTGCCTTAGACTCCATTTTGGAATGCTGATGCCACAATTTTATGATGATGATGATGATGATGACTGCGACCCTCAACAGTCGACTGCCTGAGACTCCATTTTGCAATGCTGAGGCCACAATTTTATGATGATGATGATGATGACTGCGACCCTCAACAGTCAACTGCCTGAGACTCCATTTTGGAATGCTGAGCCCACAATTTTATGATGATGATGATGATGACTGCGACCCTCAACAGTCAACTGCCTGACACTCCATTTTGGAATGCTGAGGCCACAATTTTATGATGATGATGATTGCGACCCTCAACAGTCAACTGCCTTAGACTCCATTTTGGAATGCTGAGGCCACAATTTTATGATGATGATGATGATGATGACTGCAACCCTCAACAGTCGACTGCCTGAGACTCCATTTTGGAAAGCTGAGGCCACAATTTTATGATGATGATGATTGCGACCCTCAACAGTCAACTGCCTGAGACTCCATTTTGGAATGCTGAGGCCACAATTTTATGATGATGATGATGATGATGATGATGACTGCAACCCTCAACAGTCAACTGCCTGAGACTCCATTTTGGAATGCTGAGGCCACAATTTTATGATGATGATGATTGTGACCCTCAACAGTCAACTGCCTGACACTCCATTTTGGAATGCTGAGGCCACAATTTTATGATGATGATGATTGTGACCCTCAACAGTCAACTGCCTGAGACTCCATTTTGGAATGCTGAGGCCACAATTTTATGATGATGATGATGATGATGATGACTGCAACCCTCAACAGTCAACTGCCTGAGACTCCATTTTGGAATGCTGAGGCCACAATTTTATGATGATGATGATGATGATGATGACTGCAACCCTCAACAGTCAACTGCCTGAGACTCCATTTTGGAATGCTGAGGCCACAATTTTATGATGATGATGATTGTGACCCTCAACAGTCAACTGCCTGACACTCCATTTTGGAATGCTGAGGCCACAATTTTATGATGATGATGACTGCGACCCTCAACAGTCGACTGCCTGAGACTCCATTTTGGAATGCTGAGGCCACAATTTTATGATGATGATGATTGCGACCCTCAACAGTCAACTGCCTGAGACTCCATTTTGGAATGCTGAGGCCACAATTTTATGATGATGATGATGATGATGATGACTGCAACCCTCAACAGTCAACTGCCTGAGACTCCATTTTGGAATGCTGAGGCCACAATTTTATGATGATGATGATTGTGACCCTCAACAGTCAACTGCCTGACACTCCATTTTGGAATGCTGAGGCCACAATTTTATGATGATGATGACTGCGACCCTCAACAGTCGACTGCCTGAGACTCCATTTTGGAATGCTGAGGCCACAATTTTATGATGATGATGATTGTGACCCTCAACAGTCAACTGCCTGAGACTCCATTTTGGAATGCTGAGGCCACAATTTTATGATGATGATGATGATGACTGCAACCCTGAACAGTCAACTGCCTGAGACTCCATTTTGGAATGCTGAGGCCACAATTTTATGATGATGATGATTGCGACCCTCAACAGTCAACTGCCTGAGACTCCATTTTGGAATGCTGAGGCCACAATTTTATGATGATGATGATGATGATGATGATGACTGCGACCCTCAACAGTCGACTGCCTGAGACTCCATTTTGAAATGCTGAGGCCACAATTTTATGATGATGATGATTGCGACCCTTAACAGTCAACTGCCTGAGACTCCATTTTGGAATGCTGAGGCCACAATTCTATGATGATGATGATGATGATGACTGCGACCCTCAACAGTCAACTGCCTGAGACTCCATTTTGGAATGCTGAGGCCACAATTTTATGATGATGATGATGATGATGACTGCGACCCTCAACAGTCAATTGCCTGAGGCTCCATTTTGGAATGCTGAGGCCACAATTTTATTATTATGATGATGATGATGATGATGATGACTGCGACCCTCAACAGTCAATTGGCTGAGACTCCATTTTGGAATGCTGAGGCCACAATTTTATGATGATGATGATGATGATGATGATGATGATGATGATGACTGCGACCCTCAACAGTCAATTGCCTGAGACTCCATTCTGGAATGCTGAGGCCACAATTTTATTATTATGATGATGATAATGACTGCGACCCTCAACAGTCAATTGCCTGAGACTCCATTCTGGAATGCTGAGGCCACAATTTTATTATTATGATGATGATGATGACAGTGACCCTCAACATCTAGGAAGCCCACAATCAGTGACATCTCGTATGAAATCCTGACAAGAATTCAGGCAAAATGCGCCAGACAGAACGCAGTCAAACTCACTCCCTGTACAAACTCAGAAAAGGAGACTCTACAATAACTATGTTCAGACAGAAAGGGCACAAGATTGGATAACAGTAGTGAAGCCTCAATTCACATCTAACCCAAAGAAGAGAAAAAGTGACAAAATTTACAGATATGAAAGCCCACAAATTCCTCAAGGATCTGGGAGTAAACCCTTGGTTCTCTTCAGTCACCTTTCAGCACGATATATTTTGAGCAGAGATTGGTGTTTGAGCAGCAAAATGCTTTGCGCAACAACGATGGTCTCGGCATAGACTTCAACGCTGGCTCATTTAAATGCAACAGTCTAATGCAGAAACACACTACACGGGGTTACTAAATGTCATCAGTCTTTTGTCCTAACACCTGGACTGTCTACTTGTCATAGTTCAGCTCATTTCCCATGAAAGTTTAGACTAGTTTGTACAGATTACTGCCTGTGCTTGAAGCTGGGATGGCTTTCATCATACATATGTTCTTTAGAATAAAATTTGCCCCAAACTATGACTAGACCTGACCCATTCCTTCCTATCCTGACGGTAAAATGGCAGACTTCAGTATTGACAAGTGTTAACTCTAATAAGAATACAGTCAGCCCCCTGGATTCACTGGCTTATAACTGCATATTTTGAGAGTTCAAAAAAAAAAAAAACCCTCTAAAAATGCTTATACCTGAATATTTTAATATAGTTTTATCACAAAAAGCGCATTTGGTCACAAAAACTATATGAAAATACAGTAAGCTGCGAATATTTCTCTATGAAAAATACCACGAGCAATGTGGCGGCCAGCTGGTGTTGCCAGCTTTCGGCGCTGATAAAGGTTACGGCCCCTGGGAACCAGAGCCGAAAGCACGGCAGCTTGTCGCAAGCACCGAGAAAAAGAAACAAGCTGTGGCTGCTGCCCCGTCGTTCCCAGAAGGAAGTGAGATTTTCGAGGAAGTGGATATTGAAGAGTTGACAGTCGACGATGGAATGAAAGTTCTGCTTCGACACTTGGACAAGTGGCGCAAGAAGGATGAGCCGTCAGCAGCGTATGAGGCATGGACAAGGTCTGAGAGCTACAAAAAGGAAAAGGAACATACGACGGAGAAGTACATTTTGGAATTTGTGGAGAGAAGTGCAGTTCTGGAGAGGTACAAAGTACGTACCACCAAAATGTATTTTAGCATTTCAGCCACTAGATAGTGCAGGGCTGGAGGTTAGACACAAACAAATAGTGTTGACAGCAATGCCCTTCAGTGAAACAGATGAAATGTTTGATTCGATGCAGCAAACCCTTAGGAAATCTTTCGGAAGTCGAGAAGTGTTACCATTGGGTGCAGGGTCATAGGCAGAGACACTCGTTGACATATATGGTAACGTTAGGAAATGTTATGGGTGTGGATCAGGGTACTATCTGTCTCCACCATGTCCAAAAAATGTGTATGTTAGTAGTGTAAAGGAGGAAGAGTTATATTCTGTTATTGAAAATCCTAAAATGGTGTCAGTGTTGATGACGGAATCTATTAATTTATGCTATCCTGGACACAGCCTGCTGTTCTACAGTGTGTGGTGGTGATTGGTTGAAAGCACACACACAGTCTTTGTCACACGAGGAAAATAATATCATAGAAGAGGAAGAAAATGAAACAACTTTAAATTTGGTCATGGTAATGTGCACAAATCAGTGATGAAAGCAAAATGAAACTGGACTTAGAAAATGACACTGCAGAAATTCATGGAAATAAGTTAAAATTGAGGGGGGGCACTTCTTCAGGAGGACACTACTGCCTCCAGCTAAGGGCTGAGAAAGAAGCCTGGAAGAAAACGGGAGAAATAATGATGACATTGAGAGATGATGAAAATTGCACCAACAATCTGGTCATCCCACATCTAAGAGACCGATCCAGCTGTTGAAGGATGTTGGTGTTAAGGTCAAAATGTGCTGAATGTATGCGGAAGAAGTGTCACAAAGGAGTATAAAAAAGGGGATATAAAATTTCAGAAACGGCCTGTGTGAGCGTAATCACACCGTTATAGACAAAATGGTGACAAAAATGACGACAGAGCAACCAGAACTGTCTATAAAAGTGGCTTTGGCATGGGCAGTCATTGCTAAAAATTGTATCAAAGTGGTAGGGGCTTTTAGCCCCTTATCGACTTGTGTACGGGAAGAATCCTAACCCTACCCTGTACCACGAATGAGGAACTTCCTGCACGGGGGGGTACTACGACATCTCAGTGATGGAAACTCCGCAAGAAACGCCTTTATTGCTGCTGAAACTTCTGAGAAAAAATGACGGGCACTAAGACGCAAAGTAAGAACTATTGGTAAAGTCCTTAAGAATGGAGATAAAGTCTATTGAAGATAAAGTCTATTTTAAGAGGGGAGACCAAAAGGAACGGAAAGGACCAGCTACAGTCATTGGTCAAGATGGCAAGACAGTGATATTGAAATATGGTTCAAATATTGTAAGAGCACATGAAACACACATTCAGGAGTTACCATACAGTTCTGACAGGAACACTAAAAAGGGAAGAAATGCACTGGACAATAGCAAGAACAACGACACAGAAGCAGTTATAAATCCAGAGGAAAATGAAAAAAATGAGGAGGAAGAAAAAGCGAATCACATCAAAGTTGTGGACGCTTCATCTGAAGACAATTTAACAACCGAGGGTACTCCAAAGATTGGACAGAGTAAGATTCCTGCTGAATGTCTGATGAATGGCAGACAGGAACTGTTCACAGCCATGCTGGAAAATCTACAGGAAAATATACAAGTTGGAGGAGTATTGAACATAAAGATGGATTTATAACAGCCACTGACTGGAACAGACATGTAGAAAAATGGCTACCAGTTTTAGATGATGGAGTGCAGGAACCCAGTGAAGTAGTAATGGCTTGTGAAAACATGAAAGTCAGGAACTTGATGAAGCAAAAGAAGAAGAACTAAAAACCTGGAAGAATTTTGGTGTAAATGAGGAAATTCCTAACTTGGATCAAGAGGCATTGTCAGTTCGATGGGCGTAGCAGAAAAGGAAAACAGTGACGGGAAAAAGAAAATGAAAGCACAGCTTGTTGCCAGAGGGTTTGAGGCAAAAGATGAAGCCGATCAGATTCTCCCGCTGTTAGCAAGGAAGTGTTGAGGTCCTTTGTTGGTATACTGTCTTCCAAAGGATGAGCAGTGAATTCAGTTAATATTAAGGCTGCATTCCTACAGACTGAGCAATTTGAGCGTGAAGTGTATCTCATTCCACCTGTTGCAGCTGGCTGTGATGATAATGTCCTGTGGAAAATAAAAGAAATGTGTATACGGTCTTAATGATGCCGCCAGAAAATAGTACCTCACAGTGAAGACTGTCCTGTTGAAGATGGGATGCAATCGGGTGAAAACTGACCCTGCAGCAGCAGCAGCAGCAGCATTCTACTGGTGTTGTGAAGGAAGGAGATTCATGTGGTATGCTCCTGGCGTAGCATGTAGGTGATTTCTTGTGGGGAGGAATAAAGAAATTTGAATGTGCAGTCACTGCCCAAATCAGAAATCATTTTCGGGTTAGGGAGCAAAGTAATGCTATATTCAGATACATCGGCCTGGATATTGTACAGAACGAGAATGGCGTTACACTTCATCAAAAAGAGTATTGTAAATCTCTGGAATCTATAAATGTAAGTGAAGAGAGAGGATTGAATAAGAATACGGAGAGTAATGAAGAAGAAAAGGAGAAGTTTATAGCCTAGAGGGCCAACTAGGATGGTTATTACGCACTAATTCAAGACCTGATATTGGAACTTAGCTGCAAAATAAATAACCCTAAAGTAAAAGATCTGACTGAGGCAAACAAATGTCTGAGAAAATCCTGTTCCTTTGAGAGCTGTACGTACTTCCCAAGACTGGGTGACAGCTTTAAGTTTAAGTTGGTTGTGTACAGTGATGCTTTAGATTTATTTTACGTGGCTAAGAACCAACTGGTTTACCTAGCAACAGGACCTACAGCTTATCATGGGATCCGAACCACATTGTGACGAGAAATGAATTTCTATCACCAGAAATAAATTCCTCTAATTCTTCATTGGCCGGGTAGGGGAGTCGAATGCTGGGCCACCAGCGTGCCAGGTGACAGCTCTGTCCACCCCTCCAATGAAGAACTTTTCATACAATTTGATTTTTTCTGTACCAAGTATATGCAATGCTTATTACTTTGGAAGTAGATTTCTTTTGTTTCCGAAACCATTTCAGGTAATACGAATCAACCCCTAATGAAAGACTCGTGTTTGTTAATACTTACCTTTGCTATGGTGCTAAACGACTGGGCTATTTTCTTTAAAAATCTGTAGATTGATTTCTTCAAGAATTTCAGGCGACATTCACCTGAAAAGGCAAAAGAATAAGTTGTGACATCATATCAAATGGATGTCTTTTTGTTGACAAGGTACCAAAACAGACATCACCTTTAGCTACAGCCAGGTCTCTAGTATAAAATCTAAATAAAAAAACCAAAACCTTTCAGGGTTAAAACACTTTCTCCCTGTAAAACTAATTCTTAACAAAATGCTTCAGTATTCCCAGATTCTTTTGCTAAATGTAATGAATGCTTCCTTCATACCATCTCTCCTGCCAAGACTGCTCTGAGAGCTCCTGAAGAGATAGGTTCTTTGTTTCTTCGGTCCCCTGCCCAAAATTCTGTTCCACACAGCATCACTCATTTCCAACACCAACAATATTAAAAATCACTCTAACAAGGAAGACCCCTGACATCAATAGTAGCAACTGTCACTTCAAACACCAATGCTCTTCATTCAGTCAAAATAATATGGACACCAAAGGTATTAGTATTGATCAGTACTGAAGGCCTTTCACTTTCTCCAGTTCCCCAGCCCCAACCCCAGCATTTGCAGACATGGCGGACATGCCTCTATACAGTTTACAAAAGTCATTTTAAAAAATGACTCTTCTATCACAATTTTGGGAGAAATGATAGGAAAGGGAACTAAGATGGTCTTGCAACAATGAAAGCAACTTCAACCTAATGATAACTTTAAATCCAAAAGGAAAAATAAATACTTGGATGAAATGCAATGTGGCATTCTCTTTCCCCAGACCAAAGAATATAAATTTTCCTAATCAAATTGATTATGTCAAATAAATTCTATTATCTGGATAATAATGTATTTGCAACACATTACTGTATTAGCAATAAGAAGACCCGAGTCCAGTATATATACTGTTAATAAAACAGCTAATTACACTTGATTTTAACAATTTAATTCCCCTGCTTGGGGGATATAATGAAGCAGCCCCTTCCTTTCACTATAAAGGTTGTTAATTGTTTGTAATTATGTGTAATTAGCAATTTTATTCATGATGTATCCTGCACCAGATCTTTTTATTAGTAAATAATCTACAGCAAATATTTTATTCTCATTTCATCTCCCTTCTTGTTACGGTCAAGCATTCAAGTCTGTGGAAGTTTGCAGCAAAAGGTTGTTGCAGAAATTTGCATCAGAATTTTGCTCAGGAGTTTTGCAGCAGAGGTTTTCTGCGCAAGTTTGCAACAGAAATTTGCAATGAAAGATTGCTGAAGAATTCTGCAGTGCAAGTTTGCAGCAGAAGTTTGCAGTGGACGTTAGAAGCAGCAAGGAAACATTCCAATAGTGGTTGATGATAAATAACAATAAGTAAAATATAGTTGGAGGTTGCTTTCTTATTCACTACAATTAGCAATGAAAAACATTTCATATCAAATTCATCATACAGCACTGTAAGTGACCTTAAATGACCCCAAAGCTACATTATATTTCTCTTTGGATGTAAGTTATTCCCAAGTTATGGTGAATTCAGTAATAAACGACCCAATAGTAACAGGTGACCTTAAATGACCCCAAAACTGAAGTATATTACAGTGAATTCAATAAGAGACAACCCAATGGCAACAGGTGACCTTAAATGACCCCAAAGCTATGTCACTGGTCAACGATGATTAGGTATAGGGGGCGCGTCTTTTCACGGCTTCTTCAGCATCATAAAAATCAAAATGAAAAGTACTAATGTAGTAATCCCTTGTTCATTCAAAATAGAGGCAGTCCCCAGTTTACGACAGGGGGTTGCGTTCCTACGCCGCGTCATAAACCGAAAAATCGTCAAAAATCCTAAGAAAACCTGACTTTTAATGCTCTGGGTGTAATGGAAACGGTAAAAACGGCATTTATGTTGAGTTTTCCATCAAAAAAACCTCTAAATTTTCATTATTCTGCCATTTTGGAGCCACATTTCTTCCGTTGGAGAGGCGTAGGTGTATGATGTGTCGTAACCCCGGAACATGCGTCGTAAGCCGGGAAATCATTTCCGATGAAAGTACGTGAGAAGCGTCGTAACCTCGGAACTTCGTAAGCCAGACCCGTCGTAAACCAGGGACTGACTGTATATTGAATTCAATAATACACGACCCAACGGCAACAGGTGACCTTCTATGACCCCAAAGGGGTCGCGTCTCTTTGTGGCTTCTTCGGCGTCAGAGGTCGTTTGGCGCTGAAACAGAAACTGACATAAAAGAGGTTTGAAAGGAGTTGCAGGAGGAAAACCTCAAAGCAGTTGCACCATGAATCCATTGTCAGGAGAGGGTTGAGGAGAGGAAGATGGAGGAAGGAGAATATGAACGGAGGTCCAGTAAAAGGAGAGAGAGGGGAATGCAGTCAGGGGCCCAAGGGACGAATACAAACAAGATGGCGGCCATTCGGAAGCCAATGCGTCCCAGCATTTTCATGACAAACAGGCCTAACCTTTCCCAAAGCGCCAGGTCCTGACCTAACCAGAAGTAACCTAACCTAACCTAACACAGGACGGCGTGCCCTGACCTGGCCAGGGGGGGCTTTGCCCCCCTCTCCCGGGACCCCCCCAGTAAAGCCAGCTAACACAATTCATCCAAAATGCAAGGTCGTGACCTAACCAGAATGAACCGACCTAACCTTAAACAAGATGGCGTGCCCTGACCTGGCTGGGGGGCTTTGCCCCCCCATCCCGGGACCCCCCCAGTAAAGCCAGCTAACACAATTCATCCAAAATGCAAGGTCGTGACCTAACTAGAATGAACCGACCTAACCTTAAACAAGATGGCGTGCCCTGACCTGGCTGGGGGGGCTTTGCCCCCCCTCCCGGGACCCCCCCAGTAAAGCCAGCTAACACAATTCATCCAAAATGCAAGGTCGTGACCTAACCAGAATGAACCGACCTAACCTTAAACAAGATGGCGTGCCCTGACCTGGCTGGGGGGGCTTTGCCCCCCCTCCCGGGACCCCCCCCAGTAAAGCCAGCTAACACAATTCATCCAAAATGCAAGGTTGTGACCTAACCAGAACGAACCGACCTAACCTTAAACAAGATGGCGTGCCCTGACCTGGCCGGGGGGGGCTATGACCCCCACCCTGAACCCCCCAGAAAGCCACTAAAATGCTGAATCCTGAATGAGGAATTTGGGGGCTGAAAATCTTCGCCCTTTTAACCTAAATTCAACCGACGATTAACATTGTTTTTGGCCTAAAGTCTCCGTAATTCCTTATTTAACTTCAATTTAACATTTAACTGCAAATTAACTTCACATTTGTTAAAATACGAACCTTTCGAACAGCAATGTTTACGTTTGTTGACGTCTGAGTTGCCAGTTGTGGAATTCCCTCTTCGTTATTTATTCGCTTTTCGCGCGAAATTTCGCGCCTTTTGCGTTAAAACAATACTTTATATAATTTTATTTTATTTATACTTATCATAATATATCATAAAGCTTTAAAATTTCCAAATTGATCAGATACAATCAATTTCTCTAGTAAACATTGGCATCTGCAACAGCATTAGTAGTAGTAGTAATGGTCTCAGTGGATGAGGATTTTCTTTTAAACTGCACCTCTTATCATCTTTAATTTCACTTATTTTAGATAAATTTTGATAAATTCTGACAGATTTGAAGAGATTCTGATAAATTACGGTGAATTTAGATAAATCCTGATGAATTATGATAATTTTATTTCATATTTTAATGCTTTATTTCGAAATATCAGTGAATGATGAGTTTTAGCCATCAATTCTTTTACTTATTTACTTATGACTGCGTCTAAGTACTCGATGTTTTAGATAGATTTTGACCAATTCTGATGGATTTTAAGAAGTTACGATAAATTCTGATGAATTCTGATACATTCTGGTGATCTGATTCCGTACTTTCAATGTGTTCTTGAAATTTTGTCCATTAATTATTTCATTTATTTAAGAGTGATTAACTCTTAGTAATCGATATTTTAGGTAAATGTGAAAAAATTATGATAAATTCCCATAAATTCTTATAAATTAATTCCACTTGTTAACATGTTCTTTTGAAATATCAGTGAAATATTACATTTTAGCCCTCAATTCTTCTGCCTCTTTTAACTATATAGTCTTTTAATACTGGATATTTGGGATAAAATTTGATAAATTCTCATGAATTCTGATAAATTCTGTTAAATTTTGATCAAATGCTTCCTATTTCTAATTAATTCTCTTGAAATATCTGCCAATATCAAGTGAACTTCTCTCTGTAGCATGAAACAAATATGTTATAAATTCTGATAAATTTTGATACATTTTGATGAATCTTGATAAATTCCTTTATATTTTACTCTTTTCTTTTTTTAAATCTTCAGCTAATACATTTTACAGATAGAATCAAAAGACTGGACCTGAGATTATAAACCCCGGAGGTTTATAAACCATGTGAGGTTTTAAAACCTGAGAGGTTTACAAACCATGAGAGGTTTTATAACCTGAGAGGTTTATAAGCCCTAGAGATATATAAACCATGAGAGGTTTTATAACCTGAGAGGTTTATAAACCTTAGAGATTTATAAACCATGAGAGGTTTTATAACCTGAGAGGTTTATAAGCCCTAGAGATATATAAACCATGAGAGGTTTTATAACCTGAGAGGTTTATAAACTTTAGAGATTTATAAACCATGAGTGGTTTTATAACCTGAGAGGTTTATAAATCCTAGAGGTTTATAAACCATGAGTGGTTTTATAACCTGAGAGGTTTATAAACCCTAGAGGCTTATAAACCATGTGAGGTTTTATAACCTGAGAGTTTTTATAATCTGAGAGGTTTCTAAACCATAAATATTTATAAACCACGTGAGGTTTTATAACCTGAGAGATTTCTAAACCCTAGAGGTTTATAAACCATGAGAGGTTTTATAACCTGAGAGGTTTATAAATCCTAGAGGTTTATAAACCATGAGTGGTTTTATAACCTGAGAGGTTTATAAACCATGTGAGGTTTTAAAACCTGAGAGTTTT
The DNA here is from genome assembly GCA_039081455.1 of Macrobrachium rosenbergii. Classification (NCBI taxonomy): domain Eukaryota; kingdom Metazoa; phylum Arthropoda; class Malacostraca; order Decapoda; family Palaemonidae; genus Macrobrachium; species Macrobrachium rosenbergii. The sequence goes on along the minus strand of JANJGK010005639.1, from coordinate 17,755 downwards.
ATAAAACCTAGAGGTTTATAAACCATGAGAGGTTTATAAACCATAAGAGGTTTTATAAACTGAGAGGTTTATGAAACCTAAAGATTTACAAACCAAGAGAGGTTTATAAACCATGAGAGTTTTTATAACCTGAGAGGTTTATAAACCTTAGAGGTTTATAAACCATAAGAATTTTATAAACCCTAGAGGTTTATAAACCTCTCAGGTTATAAAAACTCTCATGGTTTATAAAACCTAGAGGTTTATAAACCACGAGAGGTTTATAAACCATGAGATATTTCTAAACCCTAGAGGTTTATAAACCATGAGAGGTTTCACAACCTGAGAGGTTTATAAACCCTAGAGGTTTATAAACCCTAGAGGTTTATAAACCATGAGAGGTTTCACAACCTGAGAGGTTTATAAACCCTAGAGGTTTATAAACCATGTGAGGTTTTTATAACCTGAGAGGCTTATAAACCATGTGAGGTTTTAAAACCTGAGAGTTTTATAAAACCTAGAGGTTTATAAACCATGAGAGGTTTATAAACAACAAGAGGTTTTATAAACTGAGAGGTTTATAAAACCTAAAGATTTATAAACCAAGAGAGGTTTATAAACCATGAGAGTTTTTATAACCTGAGAGGTTTATAAACCTTAGAGGTTTATAAACCATAAGAGGTTTATAAACCCTAGAGGTTTATAAACCATGAGAGGTTTTATAACTTGTGAGGTTTATAAAACCTAGAGGTTTATAAACCATGAGAGGTTTATAACCTGAGAGGTTTATAAACCATGAGAGGTTTATAACCTGAGAGGTTTATAAACCATGAGAGGTTTTATAACCTGAGAAGTTTATAAACCATGTGAGGTTTTATTGTCATATTTCATTTATGACAAAATTAAGAAAATATAGTTTCTTAGTGAATCATATATATCTCTGTTGCACATGAAAGGAATGCTATTGTGAAATCTCAGTTTGATCAACCCAGACGCGAACGTCATCAGTAAATACCTGTGTAGTGTTTTAAACACAGTACGTCAGCATACATTTGCATGCGTCCGCATAGACTCAGCGTTCTCTTTTTGATCAGAGTTGAAGGCAAAGTCACGTAGGCGTGAGAAGTCCTTGGAACGAGGTCATGTGTTTGTTCGTGTGTGTGAATCGTAGTCTTGCTATGTAAAAAGTATGAAAGCTTAGATAGAGATCGACATGGGAAGCCATCCTGTGTAGACCATTGTATTCTTCTGTACAAAGTCTTTTTACAAGAAATACAAGAAAAACCACTATGGAGTTTGTCTGAATCCTACAGAAGATTTGTACGATCTCAAAACAACAGTCCCATTGCACAGCCATGAAGAATTGTGAAGATGCAACAACAACTCTCTGACTGCGTTCTAAACACAGTCTCTGTAACCAAACAAAATAGGAATATCCTATGACATTATAACCTGAGAGGTTTATTAACCATGAGAGGTTTTGTTACCTGAGAGGTTTATAAACCATGAGAGGTTTTATAACCTGAGAAGTTTATAAACCATGTGAGGTTTTATAACCTGAGAGGTTTATTAACCATGAGAGGTTTTGTTACCTGAGAGGTTTATAAACCATGAGAGGTTTTATAACCTGAGAAGTTTATAAACCATGTGAGGTTTTGTTACCTGAGAGGTTTATAAAACCTAGATGTTTATAAACCATGAGAGGTTTATAAGCCATGAGAGGTTTATAAACTCTAGAGGTTTATAAACCATGAGAGGTTTATAAACCTTAGCGGTTTATAAACAATGAGAGGTTTTATAACCTGAGAGGTTTATAAAAACTAGAGGATTATAAACCATGAGAGGTTTATAAAGCCTAGAGGTTTATAAACCATGAGAGGTTTATAAAGCCTAGAGGTTTATAAACCATGAGAGGTTTATAAAGCCTAGAGGTTTATAAACCATGAGAGGTTTATAAAGCCTAGAGGTTTATAAACCATGAGAGGTTTATAACCTGAGAGGTTTATAAACCATGAGAGGTTTATAACCTGAGAGGTTTGTAAACCCTAGAGGTTTGAAGTCTGTCTTGTCTGTTGCCAGAATGTTGCCCTGTCTGTTGTCTGAATTCTGTCTCATGTGAATATGTATAGTTTTAATTGTCTTGTCTGTTCTCTGAATTGTTTTTGTTGTCTGAATTCTGTCTTGTCTGATTCATTTTGTCTGTTGTTTGTTGTCTGAATTCTGTCTTGTCAGTTGTCTGAATTCTGTCTCGTCTGAATAGTTTTGTCTGTTGTCTGAATTCTGTATTGTCAGTTGTCTGATTCTATCTTGTCTGAATTGTTTTGCCTGTTAACTTAATTCTGTCTTGTCTGAATTTATCTTGTCTGTCTCATTTGAATTCTGTCTCATGTTAATTGTCTTGTCTGTTTTCTGAATTGCCTTGTCTGTTGTTTGAATTGTCTTGTCTGTCATCTTGTCTGAACTGTCTTTTCTGTTGTCTGAATTCCGTTTGATCTAAATTATGTCTCATCATAATTGTCTCGTCTGTTGTCTGAATTCTGTCTTGTCTGAATTGTCTTGTCTGTTGTCTGAATTCTGTCTTGTCTGAAGTGTCTCCAGCTTTATTACTTGTATTTGTGGATTTGTCTGTGTAATGAATAATGTACTTCTTAATAACTGTATTTTAATAGATTTTATAAAGTAATATACTGTATTTACTAATGATGAAATTGGATAAAAAAGAAACACATTTTAAAACACCTTAATCTAAAGGGCACTGAATATCTCTACAAATTTAGTGTTTCCAATAATTATTGAATTATTTTTTAGAATTTGCTCATTATTCAATCATTATTGTATTTTAAAATCATTTTAATAACAGTATATTAACATTTTATTAGAATATTACATAATTATATTATTATTAACGTAATAATAGTGTAAAATATATAAGAAATATTACCAAAAGCTTACGAGAGTCGTAGTCATCAGGCCATTAGGATAAGGTTGTAGTGTTTCAAATATTACGTAAATTTTCATCTATAGTTTGTCCATAAATATAAATTATTATTAATAAAAGAGACTACTTACCTAATAATATATAATTTTCTAAAATAGTATATAATCGCATCATGATTATCGTTATAATAACAGTTTAAAATGTAAGAAATATTACCAAAAGCTTACGAGAGTCGTAGTTTTCCGTCCATTAAGATAAAGACGTAGTGTTTCAAATATTACGTAAATTTTCATTTATAGTTTGTCCATAAATTTAAGATTATTATTCATAAAATAGGATATTAATATTATATGATATAATTTATTAAAACATTACACAATTATATCATTATCATCATTATAAAGATATAATGAAATGAGAGAGACGTCACCAAAAGCTCCCGAGAAGAACCGTCGAGAGAGAGAATGTAAACAAAAGCAAGATGGCGGACGCCGAAGGTCTCCCAGGACGTCAATATCCGTAAGAAATTCCTTGCTATTTCGTTATTAATGAGTAATTATCGGTTAATTAACCAATAACTTGCTAATTAAGACGATAAGGTATTAGTGTATGGCTGATTTATGGTTAAATTGTTGTTAATTTAGGGTTAAATAAGCGAGAATAGGCTTGGGTTCATTCCCCATATGTTCAGCAGGGGGGGCGAGGTCGGTTACTGCACAAAAGTGACGCAGGACTGTTATGTAGAAACGTGGCTGTCAATAACAGTTACCCAAAAACTAGTGACATGAAAAGCACTAAAACCCAATAACACCAAAACACAGGTGACCTAATAATAAAGAAGGATAGGTTAGGAACCGTACAATTCAGCCACCACCTTTATGAACGCATGGAGCCTCGTCTTCGGGTCATCAAAGTGGATTTTCAAATAGGCCACTGCCAAGTACCCGACGAAGTTGTGCCTCCAGCGGCCGTACCTCGGCGTCGTTTCACGAAGTTCCCTCCACCTCCTCTCAATAGTGTTTGTATGAGCACCAGTTACTGGGTCCACAAAGTTCATGGAGTGGTTGACGGTTAAGTGCACGTAGCCTTCGTCCTTCAGGCAGTCATAAGCTCTCCAGCAATCAGATACAATAGTTGTCCCCGGTACAATGTAGTCCTTGATGACGGCAAGCAAAGTTGCGCTACTTCTGCTGTCAAGTGGCACCACGAAAAACTGTCTGGTCAGCCTGCAGACACCACCAAAAACCCACTGGCCTTCAATGACCCTGCCTACATTATACTTGCGCTTGCCAAACTTTGCTTCGTCAATCTCAACAGTTGTACCGGGGCCACCTATTTGCTTCTTCTGCCGGATACACCAATTAACTCTGACCTGAAACCAAAAATTCGGTTAGGGAAGTGAATAAAGGTTGATCACAAAACCATCCACTGAAAAAAAATATAAACCCCCAAAAAAAACTTACTTCCTGCAGTAGCTGCACCAGTCATTAATAGCTACGTCGCTTAAACCCAGTTCTGTCCTCACAACCCTATAGTTAAAGAAGTCACTAACATAGATGTGAGTGAAGAAGAGGACAGTCTCAACATCCATGAGGGACCCAGAAAACCAGCTGCCCTTAAACAATGAGAGGTAGTAATTGCACCTTCTCCTCTTCTGCTTCTGGCGTGGGGCATGCCACCTGTCGCACCTGAAAGTAAGGGAAAAAAGCAAATTACTCGTTACAACCCTCAGAAAATGAAAATATAATGAACGTACACAACCAATGGTATAGCTCTTTAAGGAATATTTTAGCCTACTTTAATTTTGAAAACTGCATTGCAGTTAGATGTAATGATCAACAGGTAAGGTGTAACTAAGTAACCTGAACGCCTTCTTTTGCAGGTCAAGCCTACACTCCTTGACACAGGAGGGCAAAAGGCCTGTTTCCTCAAAAGGCCGTGGTTTTGGGAGAATTGTATTAGGCGCTCGTAATGCCCTGAGTAATGTGAAGAGAAATCCTTATGACTAAGGTAGCAATTGACACAGGTAAGTGGCAAATTGTCCTTGGTTACAGGCTCAGAGGAGCGGGAGGCTCCGGGGGTGACGTCTGCCATCGTGCTGGGTTGAAGAGTGAGTGAACTGTGCCGGTGAACTGCACGGAACAGGGTAGGAAGGATGAAGTTGGGCGGGGGGGGGGGGGCTGAAAGTGTATTTCTGCTTTCAGTTTTGGGGTGGCAGAACGGCGCTTCGCGCCTTATCCACATTTTAAAATAATCTTGCAAGCTCGTATGCTCTGGCAAGAGGTAATGTTGCACTGCACGCGCCAACCACAGGGCTTACAACAAATGTAAAAAAAAGGTTTCTGTTAACGACACTTGAGAGAAAGTGGAAGCGAAACGTCCTGCAAGACCCTTCTCCTCCTACCCCATATACATGCTTCAGGTGTCTGCCGACAAATGTAAAGTAATTTTGTAAGTTATTTATGGTAAAATCATGTTGCGAAGAGACGTCAATATATTTGTGAACGGAAAAGTACTGGAAGAACGTTGTAGGCACAAGCTACAACGAATAGGAAACGGTTATAAAACAGTTGAGCAAAAGGAATACATGTAACTGAGTTTATGTATCCCCCAAATTCTCCACCTGGGTGAAACGTAATGGTGGGGTAACGTTGCAACGTGATTGGTTGGGTACAGCCACCCGCCAAAAAACCCACCAACTACTCTCTCAGTTGGAGGCATTGGATGAACCGAAAGCTCCCCTGTAAGACCGCGCATGCGTGACACGGCCTGGAATCAGCAGTAGTAGTGGTATGTGAAAAGTGCCTTTGTAACGGCTCGCACTGTCCATTTATTCCCCCTTATTTTTACGCTTGTTTTTCGTGTTCCAAATGACATATATAACTGGAAATACAACAATAAATTGCCCAAACCTTTTCCCAAGTTATTTACCCCACCCAGAACCCCGGATTCCCAACGGGTCCCCCTCACCGTGAGCTATTCTCGAAAGTGTTTTTACCCACCCAGGACCCAGATTCCCAACCGGTCCCCCTTACCGTTGGCTACAGTTCTAAGGTAATTTACAGCTTAATTACAGCCGAGCGACAAAATATTACTTTAAATTCTTGTTCAGCAAGTAAAGTTCTATAGAAAAATGTCAACTGCCATAACCTAGCCCACCGCGGACAGCCGGCTTAGATCTACCGTTGAATGGACTTCAGGGGTTAATTACAGGTGAATTGCATCCGACCCCCCAAAAATAACGTTAAATTGTAAATAATCAACCAAAATACTAGAAGAAACTGCCATTTCTCGCTAAATACCCGCCGTGTATCTATTACTTAGATCTACCTTATATTCAGAAGATGAAACCTGACCTTCTCACAGGGAAGAAGAAGAAGAAGAAGAAGAAGAAGAAGAAGAAGAAGAAGAAGAAGAAGAAGAAGAAGAAGAAGAAGAAGCCCCCCAAGGGGCCACTGACTTGAATTCCTCTGGAAGCTTCCACAGAATCTGATGAAGTGTTGATGAAGGAATGGAAGGTCTTATAACAGGAGGTCGAGGGAAATACTGTACACAAACATGTGTTGCCAATGCAATGGGGGCCTTTCAGGGACAGTGGACACCTGCCCCGACCTCCCCCCCCCATTTAGGGTATATCCTGCAATTTGGGTTTTCACAATGGGAAGAGGGGGGGGGGGGGGCAGAAACGAGTGAAATGAAGACCTTCAGTCCCAATGACATTTCTCATTCAGGTGAAGGCCAGTTCTAGGAATGTCTTCAGACTCACATCAGGCAGAATAATAATAATAATAATAATAATAATAATAATAATAATAATAATAATAATAATAATAATAATAATAATAATAAGAGGCTATGGCCGATTTTCAGGAAGACAAGGAGGAGGCATCAATGGCCGACTACACTCAAATTCACTTGAGAAAAACGACACTTATTTCGACACTTACTTGCCTTTGCTGAACGTCTTCGTCCAAGTCATTGCCGTAAACCCGAGTCATTTCACGCAGGAGAGCCCCACCTGCCTTCAGAGGGCCTGAGTTTAGTCGGTCTCGAGATATTCGCTCTGGAATGTCAGGGGGAAGGAGACTGTCAGGTCAGGTCACGTGATCTGGGTTCCAGTAATGTCGTCCAAGATTTGGGTGGAGGCTCTTTAGGCCCATTTCTCCTTCATCTTTGGACATTTAAAAATATCCTTCAGTTATTTTGTAACGTGATCATTTATTTAGTTGAAATTCATGGCATTTTGCGTAATTTTGATGTTACAGTGTTGGTTTCGTGTGTGGAAGAGTGGCACCGCATAAATTGGAGTTAACAGAAAACACCAAACAGAAGATGGCGACGTTCGAGGTTGAAATAAAATCATTGTGGTTTATCTGTGAACCGGCTTTTCACACCTTCATTTGATCTTAATTATTTTTTGTTTTGAATAAAACGAACATTCTTTCACTCCAGAGTGACTCCTGCACTCTTCTTCCTCTGTATCACATTCATGTCATAGTGATAAATTCCACTCGAATGTTGCACTCAAGGAGTGACATCCACCATTCAAATTACGAGTTCGTGAAGATTTCAGTCACTGAATATGAAGTTATCTTTCAACTGTCATTATTAGTGGTTTTATTCTTAACATAACTAATTATTTTACCTAAATTTGGGTAAATCGATGATAAATCTTACTTAAATTAAGGTAAAGGACTTACCTGAGGGGATATAATAGGATATATATGAAGACATATCAGCCTATATATAGACTGTTTTTTTTTACAACAATTTGCCTATTTTGCCCAAATTAAGGTAAATCGCTCATAAACCGTACTTCATGTAAGGTAAGGGCCTTACCTTGAAGGTTACATAAGGCTATATTAGGGTATATAAGGATATGTTAGCCCAGAGATTCAACTCAAACCTTAAAACAGTAATTTGTGCTTTCACCCTTAAAATAACTGGATTATTTTACTAAGTTTAGGTAAATCGATGACGTGTACTTGAATTAAGGTAAAGAATTTACCCAAAGGTTATAATAGGATAAATGAGGACATATAAGAAGACATATCAGCCTTTCATTGCTCATTTCTCTTCAGTCTTTGCTTGTTTCACATGGTGCCAAACGTACGGTTCTACAGTATATACTGTACATATACAGTATAATATATATATATATATATATATATATATATATATATATATATATATATATATATATATATATATATATATATATATATATATATATATATATATATATATATAGGCCTATATACTATAAATGGGAGTTGAAGTTTCATGGTGAAAATAACCTTTTATTTCGGTTTCTTAAGAAAAACTAAAATGTTCTTTTCCGCAAATGAGAACATTTTGCAAATTTTTCCAAAATTTTTGAAAATTGTCCTATATTTTGCTAAATTTTGCCAATTTTCCACCAATTTCGCAAATTTTCCCAAAATTTTGCAAATTTTTCCAAAATTTTACCATTTTTTCCCAAAGTTTTACAAATTTTCCCAAAATTTTGCAATTTTTTCCAAAGTTTTGCAAATTTTCCCAAAATTTTGCAGATTTTTCCTAAATTTTAACCAAACTGTTTCTTTGAAATCAATGCCACTATCACGGTGAATTTGGTGTCAGTGAATTCACTATCACAATGAATTCAATGTCAGTGAATTCACTATCAGTGAATTTGGTGTCAGTGAATTCACTATCACAGTGAATTCAGTGTCAGTGAATTCACTATCACAGTGAATTCAATGTCAGTGAATTCACTATCACAGTGAATTCACTATCACAGTGAATTTGGTGTCAGTGAATTCACTATCACAGTGAATTTGGTGTCAGTGAATTCACTATCACAGTGAATTTGGTGTCAGTGAATTCACTATCACAGTGAATTTGGTGTCAGTGAATTCACTATCACAGTGAATTTGGTGTCAGTGAATTCACTATCACAGTGAATTTGGTGTCAGTGAATTCACTATCACAGACTATTGGTGTCAGGTGAACTTATTATATCAATAGAGTTATTTCATAATAATCCTGTAAGAAATACGTTTATAATAATAATAATAATAATAATAATAACAATAATAATCATAATAATGATAACAGAGTTACTGAGGAGGAGGGAGAAGAAGGAAGGGGGGGGGGTTGGGGAAGGTATTGGCATTACAGGGATTGGGACTGACATTGTTGGGATTGGGATTGCCATGACTGAGATTTGGATTGGCATGATGGGGGATCGGTCTGATTGGGATGAGTAATGGCATTATGGATATTGCAATTGGCATGATTGGGTTTAATATTGGGATTACGGGGATTGGGATGGATTTGGTTGGGATTAGCATGATTGGGATTTAGATTGGCATGATGAGGATTGGTCTGATTGGGATTGGCATGATTGAGACTGGGATTGGCATTACGGGGATTGGGATTGATATGATTGGGATTGGGACTGACATGATTGGCTGATTGGGATTGGTACTGGCATTACAGGGAATGGGATTTGTATTGGCATTATGGAGATTGGTATCGGAACTATTGGGATTGTGATTGACTTGGTTGTGACTGGCATGATGGGGATTGGTCTGATTGGGATTGGGATAATTGGGAATGTCACGATTTGGATTGGTATTGTTGGGATTGGTATGATTGGGATTGGCACAATTTGAATTGGTATGATTGTGATTAATATTATTGGGATTTGGCTTGATTTGGATTAGGTTTGGTAAAATTGGGGGTGACATGGCCGGGATTGGGATCGGCATGGTTAGAATTGGGATTGAGATTGGCATCATTGGGATTGGGACTGGAGTTGGTAGTGTCACGATTGGAGTTGGGATGCCTGGTATTGGGACTGGGATAACTGAGATTGGCATGATCGGGATTGACACGACTGGAATAGGATTAGCATGACTATTTTTTTCTAGTTCAGGGAAAGGGATTCCTTCACCTGCTCTCAACAGACAGAGAGACAGACGAGGCCTCTTCAGTGAGTGAGGAAAAAGATCCACTTCAGGACAAAACTCGAGGCGTGACGAGAGCACAAGGGAAACTCGGGTTTGGCCAGTGAGGCGGTCAACTCAAGGTCCAGTTCGTCCTTGTTGGGTGATTTGAGTCTTGTAGTCCACACCAGGCCTCCTCTGCCCTCCAATTTATCACAATTATGGGTTCATGTTTTACTATCAACTAAATCGTTACCCACAAGGCGTACTGTAAGCAATACCCAAGTGAGGGCTTCCAGGAGGACTGCCAAACCTAGACCTATGTGCTTATCACCTCTCAGCGTCCATCTTGAAATCGTTTTGAATATCTTAGTATTGTCCTTCTATTTGACGGTGTCTGCAAAGAGGTTAATGAATGATTCATGAATGAATGAATAACAGAAAGGGAAAGAGGGACACTCAGCCCCTGGGGGTGTCCGAGGGAGGAGGGGCGTCGGAAACACGAGCTTTTAAAATCGTGCACATTTCTCACATTACCACCAGACGAAAACCCCTGATTTTATATATATATATATGTGTGTATATATATATGATTTATGTGAACTTCTAAATGATTATGAGTTAACCATTACTGGGATGTCATCGACGACGCTTGGCAAATAACACGACATTTTAACCGTAGTTTTCACGATGGCCGGGTGCGGAAGAAGAGTGGTCATGACGTCATCACGAGAAAGTGACTCCAAAACCGATGGAGGGGTTTGATATTCTTCAGCCTTTAATTAAGTGTTTATTATTGAAGAGTTTTGGAAGAATGGGCGTTGTCACGTGACATACGCTTTGCTAAAAGAAAGATACACACACCACAGAGAGAGAGAGAGAGAGAGAGAGAGAGAGAGAGAGAGAGAGAGAGAGAGAGAGAGAGAGAGAGAGAGAGAGAGAGAGAGAGAATGTAAGCATTCTTGCAGTCTGCTTCTTCCTCCTTCGAGGGGCAGACGTGGGCCAAGTGCCATCATTTTAGATAATATATAAATGCGCTCACAGCACTTCTTCTTCTTCTTCTTCTTCTTCTTCTTCTTCTTCTTCTTCTTCTCGAGAAGGTTCTGGATTTTGGAGGGGGAAAATGGCTTCTTTTCCCGTCACAAACTTTTACTTATAAATTGTAAATTAACTTTGCCACACAAATGGTGAAGTCACAGCAAATGTGAACATTAGGCCTATTATCTGAGGCATATACTCATATAACGTGATATATATTTTTACTGGAACTTATATATATATATATATATATATATATTATATATATATATATATATATATATTATACTGAAAACGACAAGACCGAACAGGTAAAAGCCTATTCAAATCTAAAGCAAAAAGATGAATATTGTGCCTCCGGTCACCACCATTCTTACCGATTATGGGGTGAGAACAAATCTATAACAACTGGATAATTGAAACCACCATGCTAGCATTTTGTTCAAAGAATGTGTAAAATATTCTTTGAGAATAGACAAAACAGTAAGGTGAATTAATGAGAGAGAGAGAGAGAGAGAGAGAGAGAGAGAGAGAGAGAGAGAGAGAGAGAGAGAGAGCACTTAATTTGTTCAATGGACAAGCGCAGGGAAAGACAGAGACAGTTTGCATAACTTTCTACAAACATACGTGTTTTGGAGAGAGAGAGAGAGAGAGAGAATGCCGTGTTTATACAGACACAGACAGATGACACTGCTTGTGACAGTGACAGACAGACTGACAGACAAGATTGCTTGTGACACACACACACACACAGGCAACATTGCTTGTGACAGCGACAAGCAGACAGACAGACAGACAGACAAGATTGCTTATGGCAGTGGCAGACAGACACACAAGTCTGCTTGTGACAGATACAAACAGACAACATTCCTTGTGACATTGACAGACAGACAAGATTGCTTATGATAGACAGAGACAGACAACATTGCTTGTGACAGTAACAGACAGACAAGATTGTCTGTGACAGTGACAGGCATACAAGATTGCTTGTGACAGACACAGAAAGAGACAGTTGCCTATGACAGACAGACAAGAATGCTTGCGAAAGACAGACCGAGATAGACAGACAGTCAATATTGCTTTGACATACACAGACAGACAACATTCCTGTGACAGACAGGCAGACAGACAAGACTGCTTGTGATAGCCACAGACAGACAGATAAGACTGCTTGTGACAGACGCAGACAGACATACAAGAATGCTTGTACAGACAGTCAGGCAATGTTCTTGACAGACACAAAATTTCTTAGGACAGTGACATACAGGTAGACAGACAAGATTGCTTATGACAGTGACATACAGGCAGACAGACAAGATTGCTTATGACAGTGACAGACACAGACAGCCAAGATTGCTTATGGCACTGACAGACAGATAAAATTGTTTGTGAGTGGCAGACAGACATATAGACAAGATTGCATGCAACAGTGACAGACAGACAACATTGCTTGTGAGAGGAACAGACAGCCAAGATTGCTTGTGACAGTGACAGACAGACAGACAATGATGATTGTGACAGTAACAGACTGACAGACAAGACTGATGGCGACAGACAGGTAGGCAAGAGTGCTTGTGACAGACAGGCAGATAAGATAGCTTATGACAGAGGCAGACAGACACGACTGGCTATAACAGACGGACAGGACTGCTCGTGACAGAGAGAGAGAGAGAGAGAGAGAGAGAGAGAGAGAGACTCTCTCAGTATGACAACATGATTGAGACAGAGTTCATTCATAACAAGCTTTCTTTTAAAAGCCTCATGTCAGAAGAAGATGAAAGTGTTGGCAAACTTGACATTCGTCTGGAGTCGACCGACATAGGCCTACAGTAGTCGGTAGCCATGAAGAGATAATTATAGCTTAGGCCCTTTCATAAACTCCCCTTTCATCAGTAGGGGCATTGCTTTCTTCCTGTCGTAATAATATGAGAGAGAGAGAGAGAGAGAGAGAGAGAGAGAGAGAGAGAGAGAGAGAGAGAGAGAGAGATGCTTTCAAGGTCAATGAAGTGATAAACCTAGGTTCACAGTTGATCTTAGTCCCCACCGCGTAAGAACGAAGTACATGCAATACAAATATGATATAAAATTAATTTCTGATAATGCTAATAAGATTACGAAAACTTCTGGGAATTTTTTGGAAGAATTTAATTCACTATAGTACTGTAAGCTAATTCACATTTAGTAGAACCAAGTCATGCTAATTTCATTGTAAAGAACTCCTGTAAATATTGTATGTAGATTATAGAATAAAGAAAATAATTACAGCCAGTCTCATTCCATCTGTCCACCGACCAACGAAGGCATTTGGGGGATGTGACATGACATCCGCCACTTAGCTTAGCTATTGATAGCTGGCGCTTGGTTGAAATCAATGTTTCCGATATCGCTTGCTTACTGTGATAAAAAAAAGGCAAACTTCACCTTCAGTAATCATCTGAATGCTTAGATATACAAACAGTCCTCACACAAGCTGATATAGATCATAAGCAAACCAATTTATTTCGATAATAACATCACAATAGAAGCACACGAAAGATGAACTTGCATCATGTAGTCTACGCCATCAAACACAAACGAACGATGAGGTTTCAATACTTATGCTTTTTCTCACTGTAAAGAAAAAGACATCCGGCTATGCGAATGCTAATAAAAGGTATTTTAATCATTTCTTAGGTGTAAATTACATGAATAGGGAATATTCGAATTAACATTCAATATTGTCGTCTATGAAGATGTCTGGGGAAGGTGGAAGGAAGGAAGGAGCGACCACCTCAACTCAACAGTGGGTGGACTGAGGGCGGGAAATTTCACTTGATGCATGACAATGGTATCGCCGTTTTCTTTCAGAATACTTTGCTTATTTATATGATTTTTCATTGAGCATTCAAAAACAAATAACATATCGAGCAAAAGTTTGAAATCTCACTAAGTTCCCGTCATCCATTGTGCTGATGACATAATATGTCCAGCATACGAGGCTGGCCTAAGTTAAGTATATCTTAGTTTAACCAGACCACTGAGCTGATTAACAGCTCTCCTAGGGCTGGCCCGAAGGATTAGATTTGGCTAAGAACCAATTGGTTACCTAGCAATGGGACCTACAGCTTATTGTGGAATCCGAACCACATTATAGCGAGAAATGAATTTCTATCACCAGAAACAAATTCCTCTTGTTCTTCACTGGCCGGTCGGAGATTCGAACTCGCGACCAACAGAGTGATAGCTGAGAACGGAACCCGCTCACCCAGCGAAGAACCTAGACTTCCTTTTTCAATGAAGGCATCGGAATGGTACTTAGATAAAATGAATAAATCAAGGTTACAATCTGAAAGTAGTTTTGATTGACATGAAATGAAAGAGTGCTTGAAAGCGGGCCAGTAAAATGAGATATCTGATGACTAGGCCTATCGTTCGCTTGCCAATGCTTGTGTTCTGGAGGTCAACATCAACAAAGGTTACTTTTCCGGTTTCCGGATGTGCATTATATAACTTTGGTACCATAGTAAAGCTATTTTCATATTCATTCAATGAAATCCTACATAGAACAAATTTTTAGTCATAAGAAAATCTTGTAATCTGCAAAGTTTGTGAGCGCAGGACTGAAGCAAGTGTAGCTTTGGGTATATGTACCGGTGAGATAAAGCATAATCATTGAAAGCCATCGTTCGTTCGTTCGTTTGTGTTTGGTCTGAGTACACAAGCTCGTCTTTCGTTTGACTATACTCGTCTTTCGTTTGACTATATTCTCATATTATCGATACAAATCGGCATTTTTATGATTTGTAAAAGAAGGTATGGGCGTTCTTTGTATATATCAATATTCGAATACGTTACCGAAGAAATAGTTTAATATTTATCACAATAAGCCAAGGGTATCGGACACGTTAACTGTCAGACAATCAAGAGCTACTTATGCGCACGTGCCTCATCTCCAACCGTGGGTGGACAGAGGAATGATACCCACACTATTAGTTCTGGCCTTATAATCCGGTATATAAATCCGCTAACAAATACTCACATACACACACACATACGCATGCAAACAGGTGCATGTATCAAGAGCATTTCAGTCTATCTCCGTAGCTGTAAGCCTGATGGATGACAATTCCAGTCTAGGGCTATTCCGAAATCCGTTACTTGAGGTGGAAATTCTACAGGTATATATTTAGAGGATTTAAAAAGGATTGAACTCGAGGATTATTTTCTTACTTGACCGAATGATAAAAGCAAGTTATACATAAGACTACATTCTTGTTCGATGGTCTGTTTGACTCGACATAATATATAGGTCTAGGTCATCTTCTTCGTCTCCCTTAAACTAACCTGAGTCACCTGCTGTCGTTACTTATTTAAATATAAACCCGCATCTTAACAAGATGAAAACCAACCGTTAAACCTCACTGGTTTAAATCAAACCAGATTCGTGAAACCACACGCCTGACAAAGCTTGGTTTTGAAGGTAAAAAGAAGTATATCTCTTTATATACTGAGGCATCGGTCTAATGCCTTACGTCATTAGTCCCTGCCTTCGTTCTATGGCCTCCTCTTCCGGTTCCTGGTGCTCGACTGACTAAAGGCTTTGACCTCATAGGTCTTCTGATACAGTCAACAGACTGTAATTAGTACTTAAGACTATGACTTGATAAGTGCTTAGATCAAGTTGAAGTCAGGGTCCGTTCTTTTTCTGAGCCACCCTGTCATTCTAGCCTCGCACAGGCACCCAATCACCCTGTGATGGAGGACGCCAGCAGATGGTTTGCATTAAAAACAGAAAAAAGCCTCGCAAGAAGCCGCCATCTGTAGGGGCAGGTGCGAGGCTAGAAGGCAAATCTCAATATAGCAGAGTCCACCGCTCTTTGCAGCTAAGCCCCGCCCACTGCACGCCAGTGATTGGTTAGCTCTCGAGGGGTGAATGACGTCACACTAGTTAGCAGTCCAAATGATTACCAGAACGGATTTGACTCCGTTCGGTCAGGTTGAGCGTCGTGCATGAATGATGACGCCACAGAGTTCCCGGAGTTGTGAAGTTGCAACTGATATCTCCGTTAAAAGATATATTTTAAGTTATATGTCATTAGGAAGATCTTGGATCATTTAGTCTGTGCATCTTTTTTTATTTATCATGCGGAGCCTAAATACACAAGCATCTTGCTTTTTTTTCTTTTAAATTGGTGTTGGCCTACATAAGCGATCCCACATAGAACACATTAATTGAAATGAAGTATTCACTTATGCAGCCATGTCAAATGTTAATATCATGGAGGGATTAGGCCTACACGTCAATTTCTTATATTCTGAGGCAATGACAGGTCATAGCACTACACGTCAAATTTTTACATTTCGATGCAATGACAGGTCGTAGACCTACACGTCAGTTTCTTATATACAGAGGCAATGACAGGTCATAGGACCACACATTAAATTCTCATATTTTGAGAACATGACAGGGCATGGGCCTACAGTACACGTCAATTTCTTATCGCAAATAGTTTTCTTCCCGTATCTGTTGGAAATAGAGTCACTTTTAATTAATATAGTAGTTTCAACTCCGCGATATATAATGCATAATATAAAGTGGAATGTACACGTATAAGCACGTGCACATGCACAGACATGCGTGGGTGGCCGTAGTAATTGTAACGCCACTTTGCCACAGAGAATAAAAGTAAAACTTAAGGGCACGTAGCCGACGCGATGGCACACACACATCAATCATAGGACTGTCTCAGCCTTCCTCACACACAACTATCAGACTGCTCTCAATGAATTATATTGAAAATATATTTACAAGAGGGATAACAAATTATATTAGTGTGATGAGTAAATATGAGGCTGCTGTAGCATTTCTATGAAAATGAAGGCTATGGTAGGAAGGCATCATAAGATACTTAACGAAATAAGAAAAAATAAATGAGAGCTGAAAAAGTTATGTATGAGAGGATCCAAACCAGTCTGAGAGTAGCCCATGATATTCATTTGCTTTTGGGGGCATTCTGACAGGTTACCCTGCTGGACAAAAGGATACATGAGCCAGTAAATATGCTCTCTCTCTCTCTCTCTCTCTCTCTCTCTCTCTCTCTCTCTCTCTCTCTCTCTGTTAGGAGAATATTCTAGCGTAGACTATATTCATAAAGATCCCGATTACTTTTAATTAAAACGAATGACTAAATTTCAATTGACAAGAGTAAGCAGATAATTCTTTACACCAGTATTTTATGACTAGGTCTATGTTTATTCTGCAGTTGTAGGTCACCATATGAAGTTTTCGAAGACACAAAACTACAAGCACTATAAAAAAAATAAGAATAACCACAATAAAACGACTGAGTATAAGATAGGCCTATAATCCCAACACCATAAGCTGCGTAAACCGACAAAAAGACACAGGACATTAGAGGTCTACGTCCATTTTTATGATCCAGTTATTTCGAAAGAAGATAACGTCCTTAGGAAAATTCTCAGCAAATTATATCCAATACTACTCGTACAGCCTATTATAATGTAAAACTTTAAGTTAAACATAGTCATATACTGGTTTTGTAGAGTGCTGTCACTGCTTGTCATCCCTCCGAATGTGTAAGCGAGTGCAATGAAATCGATTTTATGACTGTTAAAATGTAGTAAAATTTCCCGAAATCAATATGAAATATCAGTCTGCATAGCTCTGAGAAAGTCTTTGTGTTTAAGTTTAGAATGGCAAACACGCTTGACAACATCAGACGGTAATTGTCATTGTCCAGTGATTCAATTGCACCGATTCGAACGCAGACATTCCCTGTGTCACCTCCGTGTTCAGGTGAACCTCCTTTACGAAGCACAACACTGTAGCATCGCGGAACACTCCTGACTTCGTTCATATTTTCCTTTT
>JANJGK010005637.1:15000-44214 GCA_039081455.1 Macrobrachium rosenbergii | reverse complement strand
TATTTTCACTCCAAATCGACTTCTTTTATCTGGAATGTACTGCTTGAAACTTAGCCTTCCCTTCCATAACATTAAACTTTCATCTATGCATAAATCCTGGAAAGTTTGAAATTTTTCCCGGAATTTTCTACGCACACTGTCGAGCACGGGTTTAATTTTTTTTAGTTTATTATCTGGGCTTGTTTCCTGTGAATTATCAACGAAATGTAGAACCCGTAGAATCTGAAGAAATCTGTCCCTTGCCATCAGCCTTCTCACTCCTTTTGTCTCGAATGTCTCAAGCGTAGTCCAGTAATCTACGATGCGATGTTTACTTATATGCGACATGATCATAATCACACAAAGGAACCGTATCATTTCCTCCACAGTAACCTGAGCAAATTTTCGCAAATACTTTGGCACTGCATCTCCTAGCGTATCAACAAGGAATCTCTGATAACGGTTTGTCTCTTCAGCAATCAGCCCCATAAATTCGTTGTCGAAAAATTCAAAAAAATAGTCTACTTCCTTTGAATTTTCATTCACATTACATTTCGACGTAATGCCACTGCCACTGCTGTCAAATATGAAATCTCTGGGCTGGAAATTGCTGGCAGCCCACTCCCACTCATCACCTGGGTCACTTTGCTGTCTCCGCCTTCTTTTGACACCTTGGCTTTCATTTGTAGGTGGCAGATTTTCGTCATTTTCACTGTCGGTTGATATTTCATCACTGTCTCTTGTACCAGGACCATAATTATCCATTTCATTTCCTTCTAAATCCGATTCATTTTCATATCCAGAAAATGAGTCGAGAAGGTCTATAAAATAGTTATCCTCGTCGAGAGCTCTTCTCTCGAGCTGCCGGCGGTCAACTCGAGGATGTCGTACCCTTGACCCCTCCTCCTGTGACATCTTGATGAAGACTAATGAATTTTAGGGAAACACGTGAATTTATATGAATTCACCGTATGGCAACTGACAGACTGTTACCATATCAAGAAAAAGAGGCCAGTATTTCAATCATCAGTCCTTCACATAAAAGGAAATTACCGGTGCTCGTATACGACACAACAGTGTTCCGGGCCAGTTTATTAAATGCGTCGTATACGTTACAACCGAAATCAAAGGGTTAATTACAAAACTGGGATTTTTAACAGGCCCAAGGGAAATCTGAAATGCTACTGCTTATCCACAATTCATTTTTACCTGTCATATATCAACTAGAAGCTAGTTTCTTATTATTTTTTTTTATTGTGCTTCATTTCATTTCATGGATAATTTTGTTTTTATACCCCTTTTATATATCATGGTCTTATTATCTTATCCTCTACCATGCCAATATTTTTTATATAAGTTTAGTGCAATTTTCCTAAACGAGTTAACAGTTGTGTTCCATTAGTTCTAACCTGACCTGATTATGGATGGTGTATGTTTGGAACTATCATCCCCTTTAGAAATACAATTTCACAGACGAAAATTGTGATGGTTTTTACTAAACTACCCCTTAATGCTACAAGCTCACCTCTTTTAAGCTTTGAAAATAGTAACAGTAACAGCTATTGTGCTGTCTTCGTTGTCAATTTTTTATAAACCACATTTTAAGAGTTCTACCCATTAGTCAGTACGTCCTAGGAAACACTTTTGTTATATTTTCCTTGATTGCCTATGTTGAAAGTTATTACTTAATAAGAAGTTAATTGTTATAATGATGATGGATAAAATAAGAACTGAGATGTGTGGTGACTGAGTTTTGGCAATTTGTTTAATTTGTTGTACAGTAAGTTAGTATTGATCCAAAAACTTGGTTCTACCATTACCAAAGCTAGACCATCCTCGTTATATATTGTTATATACTTTGTTGCTCTCAAAAAAAGTTTTTCTAATGTTTTCATTCAAAGCCTGTCTGATGCACAGTGGTTTTTTGAGTGTACAAAAGTTGACCTTCGTTGAAAAGCAGTGTCGTCGTTGGTTGGAGATATTTTTATAAACATTTTCTCACTAGGTAACAGATACATACTGTAAAGCAACCCCATGAATTTACTGTTGCCTAATTCTGCAGTCTGGAGTTCCTTTAGAGACAGCAAAGAAAATAAGAGACCCATCTGCAACATCAGCTCCCTAGTTATGGCAAGTCATTCCCTGTGTGTTTATCAAGAGGGGAAGACTTGTAGTTCTAGCCACCCAATTTTTTTCCTTTCCTTCTGTTCTCTTATTTATTCATTATTGTACCAATGGCTTTGAGTATAATTTCTCCAAATTCCTGAATTCCTTTTAGTGGATGTTTTTCCTTCTTGAGCTGGATATGCTCGAAGTGCTTTTTATGCTTTCTTACTAGCCATTGTAAGTACTGTACACTTGTTTACCTTTGAGCTGGGGTTTTCCTTTGATATTGCCTGTTATTTGGTACAACTGGTTATTAATTCATTCTCATTGTCATTGCTTGCTATTGTTATATTTTTAGACAGCTTGTCAGACTAAATTTTTATAAATCAATTCAATATTTTTAGCTTGTATAGTTTTTGGTATACAGTATCATGATTAATATTAAGTTAGAAGTTAATACATTTCCATTCCAGTCCATATTAATTGGAATTTTTATTGTTTGTGTGTTATCATAATTTCTATGTCCCAGCAGTTTTCCACAATAGTACTTAATTGTAATAATCTAGGGTATTAAATGTTTATGACTGCTACACTGGCACCTCAGTTTAACAGACTTAACTTTTTGGATTTTGTTACTTGCTGGATACTCGTAAGAACAGAATTAAGTGTGACTACTCAGATTTGACATTTTCAAATCAACTTTGACTTCTAATACCTGAAGTTTAATGCAATTTTGCTTTAACACAATAATACACACTCATCAGTCAAAACCTTATTCCTAGTCTCAGTTTATGTGTGTCCAGAGATTAAAAAACAGATATATAGTTCTGTTTATCAAGGACCCGTATTGTTGGGTTTCAAATACATCAAGACTGAACATTTTCAAAGTTGAATTAACATGGGCTTCTTTTTATGAATGATTGACAAGACTTTATTTATCCTTTCCATGAATATTACATAGCATTGAGCATAAAAGTCATTCCAAAATTACTTTGAATTGCAGTGGATTTTGCACATGACAAAATTACTTTAAGCATGAGTGGATCAGTTCGACACGATAGGAATGCTTTTAAATGATAGTGAATTGCTTCTACTCTGATGCAAATACTTTGGGCAACAGTGGAGTATTTCATTACTGATACAGTTTCTTTTAACAGTAGTGGGTTACTTCAACACTGATAAGAATTCCAATAAGTTCTCCTCAGTAATAGAAAATCACTATGTTAAAGGACAAGACAGTTTTCATTATCTTACGTTGTTTTAATTGAATTTTACCTGTACCTCACTGAACCCATAATACTTTTTTCATTTTCTTACACTTGTCTTGTTCTAACTATATTTCTATTGAGTCCTTAGCTTGGCGTTTGTACACCAGGTTTCTTTGTTGTTCTTATTGCAATGTATATTTGTCAGCAACCTGTGTTAGCACAGGGTAGAGCAGAGTTCAGTAGGAGTGCGGCAGTCGGGTGTCATGTCTTCAATATGGGCCAAGGCCTGGAAGCCGTCAGAGTCAGTCAGCCTTGAAATATTCAGTCTGTTATCTGCG
Source organism: Macrobrachium rosenbergii (assembly GCA_039081455.1). Taxonomy (NCBI): domain Eukaryota; kingdom Metazoa; phylum Arthropoda; class Malacostraca; order Decapoda; family Palaemonidae; genus Macrobrachium; species Macrobrachium rosenbergii. The sequence continues at coordinate 40,583 of JANJGK010005637.1, read as the reverse complement.
TATGCATTAATTTGATAAGGTAGCGATGAGCTAACCTGACAAAAATTACAGGATAGTAAGATGCAAAAGGTTTTGCAGGAGACTATCACAGCTGGACAGTTTATCATTGGGATGTGTTCATAACATCTCTGATGTCAACTCAAAGTGCTTTGTGGATTGAAATTGAATATTTGCACAGTTTAAGGGGATCTGAATTGAAGCTTTTTGGTTTTGAAAGTGAATGAAACTATTAATGTATTGTCCAGTAGAATTGTCAGGAAATGAAAATATAAAACTTTCCTGGGAATCGTTATCATCATTAAAAGTTTTATGTCCTCTTTTTTCCTTTATGGAGATATGAAATGATTTCATTCTCTTCTGCATTGTACACTCTCCTCCTGAAGTTCCCTGAGACTTCTTGCTGGTTTTTGTCCTGTTACTGCCTAATCTACTGCTTTTCTAGCTGTTCTCATCACATGTCGAAACCATCTCAGTGTTTGAGATTTCAGTCTGTTTTACAGCCTATGCACACCACATACAGTATCTGCAACGTCCTCAATTATGTTATTATTTTTCCACTGAATTCTGGCTTTATATTGTAGCATTCTTTTGTCACACCTTTTTTAAAATCTCTCTCCATTATATTTTGTCAGTCCCCATGCTTCCATTACTTGCTTTTAGTACAGGATGGATGCACACATCAAAAGTCTTTGCCCTGCAACTAACAGTGTGTTTTTATGCTGTTGCTGTTTCATATAACACTTTTTCATCTGCTTGTGGCAGCTCCTAGGGGCCTTTCTGCACTCCTCCTCTGCTCCTCCATCACTTGATAAATTATGATTGACACAAATATATACAGTATATCAAATTCTCATAATACTCTTACCAGTCTCTACTCATATTTCCTGCATTTGGATCATGGTACAATAATATCATTAGTTTCAGGTACCCTCTGCCTCTCTAAAGCCTATTTAACTGCTTGTCTTGGTACTCCATGTCAAAGATATCAAGTCCACAATTTTATGGCATATCTTTAGATGGTAATTTTCCTGTGGTTATCTCATGAAAATTGCCTGTGTTTGGCTTGTCATGTATGAGGCTTTTCTTCAGCACCTGCTCCATTATTTTTGTAATATGTTCAAGCAGAATTTCTCTATAACATCGACACTGAATTGCATCTTCTTTTCCTTCTTATAATAACTTTGTCATCCTCTTTTACCATGACGCTGTTAGGTTTTCGTATAGTCTGGAAAGATCATCAGTGACTTAATAGGCTTTCATATGTTCTTGTCAGCTCATCAATGACTTACTATCCAGTTATTTTAGGTGTATAACTTGTTACTCAAAATGTTCATGGGCTTTTTCCATTGTTCATATTTCCAAGGGTCCTTATATTCTTTTTAGATGTTATAGTTTCAGCCCCTTTGTCATATGCATACCCATCAATTAATATTTACTGGATTTTCTTCATTTGGGTTTTCACAATGCTTTCCCAGTGGTTCCAGTATTTATTTTTAACTTTGTTTCATACTGTCCCAGTGGTTCCAGTGTCTCCTTTTAAGTTTTTCATATTCATCTTTTATATATCATTGCCCTTTCACATCTTTTCTAACGTTCCCTAGTCCCTTTGGTATCGTGAATATATAATATTTTCCACATATTTGATTGAAATTCTTGTTTCTGTTTCCCCTAACTCCTCTTTTCCCTTGCTGTCTACTTTTTATCCTCCCTATTCTATGTTTACATCTTTTATTTCTTCCATGTCAGTCCTCTGCCAGGTCTTGAAGACTCCATTTCTCCTCAGTTGCCTTTCGTACATCTCAACTCCACCTCCTAATCTATATCTCCACCTCAGAGTCCCAACTTACACTACATTGTTGGCAGCAAGTGTCTGCCATGAAAGCTCTTTCTTCACTGTCTGTCTCAGAGGATCAGTTGGTTTTCATTGACTTCTGTCAGTGGTTTCCAGTGACCACTTTTTTTTTTATATTTGCTGACACTTTCTTGATACCACCTTTGACTTTGTTTCAAAGTTTTCATTTCTTTTAACTGTCTCCATCAGCTCATAACAGTGTATTGTGTGTGCTACTAAACCCTTGAAGTTTCCTGCCAAAAGAAATGTTGCCATAAAGCAAATGAAAATTATATAAAAAGAAAATAATTTTCTTGACTGGGAATGAGGGTTAATTGGTTTTGTTTTTCCTTAGAGTGAAAAGTTATTTTGACTTCAATATGTAACCATCCATAGATGTCATGTTTTGTCTTTGCAGGGTCATGTTTATGCAAATGTCAAGGATTGTCAGGTCAATTTGGCATCAAGACTCCATGCAATCGAAATTTGCCACAAGTTGTGCTTGGCCCTTGGAGGTCTCCTAGAGGCATGTCATTGCTTGAAGCAGATGAAGAGAAAGATGTACCTGGAGTTTACATCCAGAAGGTTTGTTTCACATTTTGAGTATGGAATGTTATGCATTTGTGTTGAATTTAAGTGCTCACTCGTACAGTATTCCAATATCTGTTGTAAGTTGTGCTGTAAAGGTAAGTATCCTCACTAGCTGGGAGTCCTATTACTACATCTGCCATAGGTACCATATGATGTGGAAGTTCAGGTATTCAGTACTGCATGGCTATCAGTTTGCACAAGGTTCTGGATATGTGTAGTAGTATATCTCTCACCTCATTTGGTGGGAGTGTAAGAATGCTACGACCATAGTCCTACGCATTGTCAAAGTTGAATAAAAGGAGAACTGCTACCTTGCAAGTGGATGTTTTAATCAGTGGATATTCTTATCGCCAATAACGGTGGTTGACAGCTGCGAGGGGTTGCAATCATAAATCTTAAAACCGTGCCAAGTGCATTAAGGATGGAGAACAGAGCTAGGGCATTCCTATAAGTGAGATTTGTCAGGAGCCTCTAACTGGTGTGGTAAATGGAGAAATGGGTACCACAGGGTTCAAGACAGCTGAAAGATGCGAGTTGGGTTGTGGAATGTTGGTACCCTGACAGGGAACGTTAAGAGAAATTACGGATGTCATGGAGAGATTGATAAATGTTCTATGTGTACACGATACTAGGTGGAAGGGAAAGGAAAACAGAGGTAGGGAATGGGTTTAAGATATATTATCATGGTTCATAGACAGGAAGAAACAGAGTAGGAATAGGTGAAGAAAGATAGTTTTGTAAGTACAGAGAGTCAGTAATAGGTTTATGGTAATAGCAGTACTAGAAGATGATGATGTTAATGTAATTACAACATACTCACCTTAGGTGGGTTGCCAAGAGCAAAAGAATGAAATAATTAGGAAGAACTGGAAACAGCAGTTTGAGTGATAAAGACTGAGAGAATATGAATGGTGTAGTTAGAAAGATCTTTAGAAGTAAAGAGGGATATAGGCAGAAGAATGGCAAAGCACCAGGTCCACCGGAGATGCAAATTGAAATGTTGAAGGTACTTGATGAAGAAGGGGAAGAGTGGATACTGGAACTGTTAGGGACAATCTGGGAAGAGGAAGTGCATAATGCAAAATGACTTGAAAGAAAATCTGACAGTTAATGTGTTTAAACATAAGGTAGATATTATGGAGTATGGTAAGCATAGAGGGATCAGATTAAAGGAGCATAGAAATTGTCACATTGGGATAATGACTGTTTTGATTATTTCCAACAGAACATTTGTTGAAGGTTAAAGAGAATACTGGCTGAGATTTCAAGCAATTTTGAAGATTGGTGAACAGCCGTACATTTCCATTTTAGGGAGAGGTACAGTTGATCTGTCTTTATAATAAGCAGATACAAGCAGAGAGGCTGGAAGGTAATCTGAAGCTCTGCTTGAGCTTCAGATTACCTTTGCCTTTACAGACCTAGAGAAGGACGAGGCTGGAAGGTAATCTGAAGCTCTGCTTGAGCTTCAGATTACCTTTGCCGTTACAGACCTAGTGAAGGACAGAGACCAAGGGAGGTAGTGTTTTGGTTTTTAGAAAGAGGGAAGTGCTAGAAAAGATGGTGAGGTTAGTTGAAATGATGTATAAAAGACAAGGACAGCAGTAATAACAGCCTGTGACAAAACAGGAATGTTTGAAGTTAGAGTTGGTGTACATCGAGGATCAGCACTTAGCCCATTTCTGTTTGTACTGGTTGTGGAAGTACAGTATTGAGTGAGGGGATTAGGAATGAAAAATTATGGGAATTATTTGCATATGATTGGGTGATTATGACAGGCTGAAGAAGTATTGCAAAGAAGGGTAAGAGAATGACAGAAATTTCTTGAATGGGGTGGTATGAAGGTAAATATGGGTAAAACTGAGGTTATGGTGTCCAGCAAGCTGGGAGGGGATAGACGGGAAGAGGCCTTGATTAAAACAGAGGATTTGAAATACACTGAGGTTGAAAGTAGAATAAAAGTGGCTTGGGGAAAATAAGAGGGCTTGGGTGGGACCTTTTAGGGATAGAAGATCAAGAGAGAGGATAAATGCCTCCTTGCAATACAACAGACATTGAATTTGATGCACTATTGCTTTTAAGCACAAAAATCCATTAAAAATAACTCAATATTTGGAGTGATGGTTTAAGAGTGGGGGACATGTTATTTATGAAATGCAAATCTTTGCTGTTATAAATGTACCAGAAAAAGAGCAAAACTGTTTTTTTTCATATGCAGTAAAGTTGTACAAACAATATGGTCATTCAAGTGCTCAAAGATTGATTAAATGGAATTTTCAATCCAGAATTGATGTGAATAATGTTGTGAGATTTTGGAGGACTTGATGGCTTTTCATTTTTACATTTTAACTTCAAAATGGGGTGAAAAAAAATATTGAAAAAATGCAGGTCTTATATTTTAACATTGGAAACGTGAAGAAATATGAAATAAGACTTTTCAACGTGCATACTCTGTCCAGCCTTTCAAATTGTACTAATCTTAAGGGTTGATGATGTTCTCATAGAAAGGCTTTTGTTGAGACTGGCAACAGGATTTTTAACCTTGCTATATGTTAATTAATATTTAGTTGCTGGTCAGTTGAAGTATTTTAGTTTTATTCTCTTCCTCTTCTTTTGGTGTGTTGTATAAGGGTACTGTTAAGTACGATGTTCCTTGGTAAGGCTTGAATTGGAAAGGTGTCGATCTAATATAACTCTTAATCATGTTTACCAGCAGTTCGCTCTAGCTACCATATGTAAATGTTGTGTTTTATTGCCGTTTGCGATTGAGACTGGTATATAAAACAAGAGGCTATTTTGGTGGTATTTTGGAAGAAAAAGACCGGAAACTTATTAGTAATTTTAGTTTATGGTAATTTGTGGTGATAGAAATTTTCAAGATTTTTTTGTTGTTGACAGATGCTGGCTAGTAACATTCTAAATTCAAGCCATACAAACTAATTATGAAAATGAACATAAAGTCTTTTGCTGCAGTTTTAGAATTTTTCCAAAGTACAGTAGTTTGTACAATAGTAATAATAGTTTCCATGAGGAAAGTTGAAGTCAGTTATTATTATTATAAAGTAGTGTAACCTTACCACTTGGGTCAATTTGCTGGATTCTCATAAGGTATGCATGAAGGATTTACTCTCAGATGAGGAGTGAAAGTGAAATAGGGCAAATTTAAGTTAAGCTATAGAGGAAAGACCAAAGGAAATGCAAAGTAAAAGGAGGGAGTCCATACACTGAATGGACCTTGCAAAGAGCCTTTTGTACCATTTACATTGTGCCAGGTAAGGCTCACAAAACTGTTACCTGTTATGCCTTAGAAAAACAAGGATTGCAAAAACTGTAAGTTCCACTTTATAAGTTCATTAAGAAAAAAAGCTTTATTTCTGTCTTTAAAAGCCCCTTAAACATCAGTATATTTTGATTTCATTGAGAGACCGGCATCAAGAAAGAGAGAAGATGAGATAAATGATGGTACAGTTGTAACCTACAAAATAAAAGTTTTACCTGTTACACTTGTATCAGGAAAAGATTACCTCCCATTAAACTTGCCAGAGGACTTGTTGAAAAGTAAGCTTCTCAAGGGAAGCATATATATTTTACTTATTGGTTATCCTTATGGATACAATTGACTTCTGGATTTTGATGCAAGTGGTAACAGGGAGAAAAGTTTATTTGGGCCCGATAAGTTGCTTGTCATGAATTATTCTCATATATTAAGATTAGCTTAGGTAGCAATCATATGGCCACATTTTTTTTGCGTCCTTTGCACCTTGATGTCCGACTATATCCAAAGAAGCCAGTTATGGCAACAAAGGTGAAGTGAACCATGTGTATGATCTTGAAGTGAGATCGAAACTTGTTTATCAGGGAAGAATAGTCTATCCAGTATGTTTTGAGCCAACAACAGTATAATTGAAGTCTTTCAAGTAATGCCTTTTTTTACTTTGTCATAAAACAAGAATCATAAATTCAAGATTAGGATAGGATTGTGCCATAGAGGTTAGAGAGTATTTAAACCAAATCTAGTGGAATGCTTGCCGTTTTCCTGTAAGCATTCCTGTAAGCAGAATGCTTACATTATTAAACTTACTTTTAAAATGGATAGTGTGAAGAATATTACTGCTCTAAAAATGTATGGAAGGCTATTTGAAGAAACATCACTGTAGAAATGCTTCGGTCATTATGACAGCACGATACCATTGGTGGCATTAATGATGGCACAGCATCACAAGATGCTGAAAAAATTGATTGTGTGATAATATCCTAAAATTTGTAAAAAGCTTAATACCAAGTGCTATCTTTGTAATGTCTATAGGCTTATTTTCTCCGTTTAGTAGGTTATAAACCATGTTGATTGTGCTCTTCAGTTATGAAAGAAATGTTGCATCATCTGTGGATATTTTTTTGTCCCAGCATTTATTGAATTTTGTTTCTTTTTAATTTGAATAGTTTGAAGAAAAACAGTATACATATATATCATTCTTTCACATCTGTATGTTCCTTAAAGACTTCATGAAGGTGGCTATGATGTTATGTTTTAGTCCTAAGGAAATTGCTTTTAAAAATTTACAGTAAACCCTCCGTATTCGTGTTCTCATGATTCACGGACTCACCTATTTGCAGATTTCTCTACGGAACCTATATACACATTATTCGCGGAAAATTCGCCCATTCGCGGTATTTTTCGCCGAGAAATATTCACTAATTATTGTATTTTCATACCGTTTTCATGACTAAATTCACTTTGTGATAAAATATTGAAATACTCGGGTATAAGCATTTTTAGAGGGTTATTTTGTGTTTGAACTATCAACATAGGTAGTTCTAAGTGATTTTAGCTATTCGCAGGGGTGGATATGGTATGCATCCCCCATGAATACGGGGGTTTACTGTATTTTGTTATGCAATTTCAGATTTATTTTTGATTTAAAATTGTGTTTTTTTTTATTGGTACTGCACTAGTTTTTGTTACTGTAATGTATCCAGAGTTTTATCTGTGCTGGTTGTTTTTTTCAAAAATTTTTGAAATGACAGGTACAAAATGGAGTTCTTCATGTCGTAAAACAGCTACCTCCCCGACCAAAAAGTTTTGACTGTCTGCGTAGTTGCATGATCTTGCCACTCTTCCAAAAATTCTCAGATGCACGACATATGTACAAGTTGCAGATGCCATTTGCAGAATCTATGCTCAGCCTTGTAGCCAATATGTCTAGCATGCTCAGTAAGTAAATAAGTATTACATTAATTTCATTTTTTATTTATTAGATATTATGTTTCACAGATCGTAAGGTTTCTTTTCAAGAAAAGTGTTGATTTTACATTGTAAACTAGAATCTGTTAAGCTTCTGTGGCTTTTCAAGATCTTTTGCAGGTGATATAATGAAATCTGTTTGGAGCATAATTTTTAAATTAAAAATTTTCTTGTAAAAAAGATGTAGAACAATAGTCCTAGTGATACCTAAATATGTGCCACAGTAATTAATCTTAAGTCTGTCTTTTTAGTATACAGTACAGTATATTTAACTTTTATCTAAAGGTATCGCTTTCAGTTACGTTGCATCATTGTCTTTGGAGTAAAACTGTAAGCAAGATGCAAAAGTAATATTTATGGAGTTTTTAGAGTACTGTATAAGTCAAGTCAAGTTGGAAATTGATAAAGGCAAGGTAGGTTTTTGAAATAATTTAACAGAACCTCTTGTTTTCACTGTAAAAGTAATGGTGATATCATTATTATAATTAATAATTGTGTGCATACATTGCTACTAAACCTAACAGACCACTGTAAATTTGTCCAAGAAATTTTTTATGAACAGTAATATTGGAAAAAGAGAGACTATGCAAGTAATAAAATTAGAATAGGTAAATGAAAAAATATTAAAGTAGCTGCTTCAAGTAATTGCTTAAGATATAGCTAATCATAGAAGAAAGTGGGTATGATTGGACTACTCAAGAACATCGACACCAAATACTTGAGCCAGTGGAGGGTCATGACACAGAGGCTATTGTATAGATGATTAGACTGCCGTGCAGTGGTGGTGTAGGTTTCACAACTTCCAAGGCCAAGGTAAGTCCACAATATCTGAGGTCAAGAGCCAGTCAGAATCCAGTCAGTGTCTAAATTTGTGGCTTAAGTTGACACCTTATGCTCAGTGTCCAGATTTCAGGTTTTGCTGCAGTCATTCAGTCATTGAGGAAATTTAACCCAAGTCAAATTATTCCCAGTAATTCAGGTTAAAGAAATGAATATTGTGAGTTTAAAAATTCAGTTTTCACCCTAATAACCTGTATTGTGTGTTATTGCTGTGAGTCTTTTACAGCTAATGATATATTTTGATTTTGGCTTAAATTTTTAACAAAACTGCTGCTCACCCAGATAATGTTGAAGTGTGATGAAGGCTACTCATCTGGAATCTTTGTATACATGGTTATTCACTTTGTAGTGAGGAGACTATACTCTAACTTAAAAGCATTAGAGGAATTACATGAAACTGAAAATGCTCATTTATGATGTAGGAGTTCATAAAAGTGTCATCTAAAACAAATCATCTTTGTAAAGATTACTCAAGGAAAGTAAATACTGTAGTTGTGATTTATATAATTGACCTACTTGATGGCAAGGCTTTGTAGCCCAAGAGAATATTTTTCTATCTGTTAGAAGGTGAAAATATATAGTATCTTTATCATGTCACTGATGATGCCAGTTTTGAAAGGTAAAAATTTTGCTGATGTCAGTTACTGAGATCTAGAAGCTCATATGCAGTTTTAGTTTAAAAAAGTGTAATAATTCTCTTAAGTTCTTTTGTAGTGTATTTTTCAGTATCTAGAACAACTTGCTGCGAGTCTCAGTTGTGAAAATTACTGATCAAAGTGTGAATGTTTAACCAAAAATGGTTTCCTTCTGATGATTCACAATGGATGTGCCATTTTTTTTATTTGATGGGGCTTCTAGTTTTGGCACAACATGCTTTGTTCTAGGTGGGGTGTGGGCTTGGCTTGAGTCTTTATGGTGAAGTTGCCTCTTTGGCAGACATGGTCATGTAGGAAGAACAATTACCATTACCAAGACAGTCAAATAAAAGAGATGACTACTTGTGACTGTGTAATCTTCTAGGTGTTCAGTCTTGATCGCCAGAGCTGGCATTGTGACTTGAGCTGTTCAGGTCATTGTAGTAAGAAAGGTCAACAGAAGAAATAGATCATAAATGATGGAGCAGTACACAGAAGGGTCAGTGATCACAGTCTTGGTATCCGTGAGAAGAATGATGTTTCAGTTGAAGAAGTCCTGTTCCCAGGTCCACTGGCATTTCTCATGTAGGGATGAATGACCCTAGACAAAAAAGACTTGGGCCCAAAAATGACATGGGCTAAGTATGTCAACCCTCAAAAAAAAAATGGTCTTGGTTGATCATTTGGACTTGATCATGACCATAGGTACCGATATGGTAGAAGGAACTGTTACTAGAGAAAGTTCATTAATTGTAGTAGAAATGGTTGCCAGTTCTTGGGTTTCAGTCATGAGCGTTAGAAGAGAGGGCAGTTGGATCCCATCTTCCACTATGTAAGGCTCGAATGCAATTGGGATAAACTCAGATCATGATATCAGCACATCAGCAGTTGCAAGCACATCAGCATTAGGGTCAGTTACAGTCTGTTGAGGTTTGCTGATGTAGTAATTGCTGCTTCTGGCATTAAGGAAGAAGAGGGAAATTAAATAGGGACAACCTATCCGCAGTTGTTACATGAAAAATGTGTCAAAGATGTAACTGCATCCTCAGAAGATCAGTAAAAAGCAAAGAATGAAGGAGTCATTCTCATTTTTCCAACTTATCCTGTGGACAAGCAACTGTCAAGGTAGATTTACAGGTAAGCCAGTTCATGGCCACAAAAGAGGTCAAGTATGCAGTTGTTGAGGCATGCAAAATTGAGTAGACAGTCCAGCCAACAGGAAAGTGGTTACTTAAGCAAAGTGGTCGGGCATGGTGGAGAGGTATGTGGGTACCCAGTCCACAGGTATATCAAGTGAGGAGTAGATGCAGCTGATGTTGGGTCATTAGGTCAAAGAGGTAAGTGAGGTAAGTTAGTATCCCATTGCTGCACTTGCATGGCAGGTTCAGTAAAGAGCAGACAACTCTGTTGCTAAGTTAGAGCCTGTTGACTGATGCTAATCCCCTTCCTATCACATGCGTCAACCTTGTCTCTTTTGAGTTCACAATTTATTTACAAGCAGCTGGACAGCACAACTCTCAGCAATTTAGAGCATTTAAAGCAGACGACTCTGCTGCTAAGTTAGAGCTTATTGACTGATGCTAATCCTCCTCCTATCACATGCATCAACCTTGTCTGTCTTTTGAGTTCACAATTTATTCACAAGCAACTCAGCAATTTCATTTCCTTGTATATCATGAGATTTTTGTAATGAACTAACAAAAATATTCTCATGTTTCTTGGTTAGTGTCCATGCTCCTACTGCCCTAGACTCATTTGTAAGGTTTGACTCTGTTTATTGAGGGGATATTTGTTTATCTGTAGGCTATAAATCGTTTTTTTTGTTAATCAAGTAACTATTATGACTTGTTGAAACATTTGTCAATATTACTGACACATGTGTCAGTAAGCTATGTGTATGTGTGTGGTATATATACAGTTTGTCATCAGGGCCATGTTGCTTTTAATTTCAGTAGAAAGTAATATTTGCTTTTTCCACCATCCAAATACTTTGAAATGTGTTCTTAGTTCTTGCATCATCCTTGGCTTAAGCTGCATTATTTTCTGCTTTAAACTTTTAATATATTTACCATGATTTATGTATTTGTTTACTTATTTGTCAGTCTTTTATTAGAGTTAATAGTTATCCAACTTTTTTACCTTTTTCCATAGAATAGTAATGATAGTTATAATTTCTCCTTCAGTGGAAGTGTATAAATTTAATGTGTAAACAAACTGCATAACTTTTTATATCTAAGAATTTCAATTCAAACTTCTAAGACAAGTTTGGAGTGATTAAAATATCCAGATGTTAAGAACTGAATAATTAAATGGAAAAGGAAACTAACATGCAGAAACTGTCTATGAGACATAAACTTGATTCATTTTAGCTTAAAAATGGTTTTGTCTTCAAGCTGAGTAAAATTGTTTTACTCTACTAATCTTAACTCTGTTCTCAGAGTTGGAATACAGCACAGTATACAGCATTAAGTTTACTTGCAATAGAAGACAATTGAAATTTATTTTTTGGTTTGGTTCCCCATTACGATATACTCTCAAGACCTGCAGTAATAGAAGAACTAAAGACTTTTGATTGAATTTGTTCAACAAAAAAGAGCCGAGAAGTGAAGGAAGGAAAGCTGAAGTGGAGGTTTGAATCATTGGCTGAAATATGGACAAGAGAAAAGTTGTTATGCCTGGAAATTCTTTGAAGATTTTGGTCCATTGAACAGGTTATTAATATAGACATTTTTACTTGATTTTCTGTAAATTGAACCTTGCCGTTTGTAAACTGAACCTAGTTTTTCATTATGGAAGTTTTTCAGGGATGTGGATGATTGCTCTTCCAAGGGATTACATGATGCGCCTTTTAGCTATATATAAGAATATTGTTGTTCAAGTTATCAAAGAAGCAAAACATTCCTCCACAGAGGTAAAGTCACATAATTGTGCAAGGAAAAAAAATGTTCATATTGGTATATGATGAAACGTCTTATAATCTTTTAATAATGAGTTTACATGACAGTAATATGTATTTTTTCTTTTAATTGTAGATGGATAGAAGGGTTTTGCTGTCATCATTAAAGATCCTAGGGGTTCTTCATCAAAGCTGCTAGAATACCGTATGATGAATTTTATATACCTGAGATTAGTGAGAAGATAGATATATGTAGGGACTACCTCAATTGGATCACCAGCAAAGCAAGGCCCTTTGCTATGGTTGATGTAAGTAGATTAAATTTCAATGCTTTATCATGCATATATATTTATATATCATTTATGTGTCAGATCATACTGTATATAGGGTCTGCAGATGATTGGATACTATATGGGGTTCAACTGTTCATGCTTGATCCTGGAATAAATTCTTGGAATATCATATGTGGGGCTACTCTGAAACACTGAAACAGAACTTATATCCCGGTGTCAAAGACACTCTGATCTCAACTCAAAGGTGCACCCTAATTTTTCTGTTAATGAATAAGTTCGGATTCCCGTAGAGTTTATTGTCATAAAACTTTATTTCGGTTTTCAAATTGCCCTAAATGTTACATTATATCCTATCATAGTACTATATACTGTATTTCAAGTTAACATTAATCAGTACTTTGATGTGTGAATTACAGTCTGTTTTGACTAGAATTACAACATAGCATTTTACAATTCTCTCTCTCTCTCTCTCTCTGCCGTTTTGCTACAAGTGTCAAGCAATGCCTATTGTCTTTCCTGACTGAAGACAGACCCAGGGGTCTGCCAACCTGGAAGAAACTTCCAAAGTAGTCACACCTCCACTGATTCTACAGCAAAACTTGACAGCCTTCACCTTCATGCTTGGAGGTTATCCTGCAAGGCTTCAGAATTAGGGTTTTCTTGGTGGAGACAGCCAAAGCTAACACAAGACCTTGTAGAAATTTAACCACAACTTCTATTGTACAGATTGAAGCCAATTCTGTAGTTTGAACAGTAAAAGGGCCATAAATCTATTGGACTCACTATATGTTTTATTTGCTGACTTCTTCCATTTCTTACTTTGACACAAATTGTCTGTCTCTGCCTTCATGAGATAGTGATCATATACAAGGAATTAAACTTTGTGTGCTGAGTTTGGGTTCTGTAGTGGAGTTGAAGAGGCTAATCCAGCACTTGGGAAATGGGAAGGGACAACTCAATGCCGCCAACTCAACACCGCTAACTCACCACCACCGACTTGCCACCAGCCAACTCAGCGCCAGGACAACTAAATGCCAGGACAACTCACCACAAGCCAAGTCTGTGCTAATGAGCATTTCAGAACAATGGTTTTTTTGCCAATATACTGAGAATTCATAGCTTAATACTGGTATTGGCTGTCTTAGTGTGTACATCTCTTAGATCACCTTTAAGACATAGATTTTGAAAACTGATTTTGTGATAAAAATTTCAAAGTTTTCATGACACTCAAAATGGAAATAGAGAAATTCTTAGCCAAAGAGGAAAAGAAAAATGTGGACATTAAGGCCTTTTATTTGTATTTGATAAGTTTAGTAAAAGAGACAACATAAAATTTTGGCGTTGTGACGAAGGCTCTAGGTGCAATGCAAGTATTCATACGAAATTTGGAGCAGCTATCAAGGAGATAAACAAGCATTCCCAGAATTTGTCAGCAGCTAATGTAGAAGTGGCTAAAGTGCACACAGCCTTGAAACATGTGCCAAAGACATATTGAAAGCCAAATTCACTTATAATTGAAGTATTAACAAATGTATCTCAAGTTACAGTGGGATCATTGCCAGATGCTTCAGCCGTGAGCAAAATGATTAATAAGCACTCCCCCTCCAAATCCTGTAGATCTTCAAGAGTTAGAGTTGCCGCAGCGTTGGTGAATTGGTTCAGAGATAATTATATTGGAAGACCAAATTGATATGGAACCAGTAGAAGAGCTCTCCTCTTCCCCCTTAAAATGTGGAATATTTACGAGAGAATGTTGCATAAGGACGATCAGACAAATAACCATGCTGCAAACAGAGCTGGGGATGGAGCACCCCACAATATTGAGGTTCATTACGGGGCTGCAGAAGTTGCAAAGCAACTAAGATACATTTTTCAAGTTAATCGGAGGTCATCCCCTTCCCTCCTAAACTGAAGAAGTGTATGAAGACAGATGATAGAATTTTGCAGATTGCTCTTCTTTTTCACAACGATCTCTCACTGAATATTTGAGAGGAATTGCATACTATTTTCATTATATTTTTAAATTAAAATTTAAGTTGTGTATTAAAAACTGACCCTTAATAAATTACTCTTTTCAGTTTTAAAAAGGCATGTTTTAAAGTGATCATTAATAAATTAATTTTGTTTGTTTTAAAAAATCAACGAAAAAGTTGAGTTGTCCTGCCGTTGAGTTGGCTGGTAGTGAGTTGTCCAGGCTTTGAGTTGTCCTGGAGCTGAGTCGGCGGTGATAAGCGTCCCGCACCCCTTTGGAAAGGTACCTTGTGGGTTGCTTAGACCTCCTAATTGGGATCTCTCTTTGGTCATTAAGAGTCCTTTGAAACGCTAATAGGGGCCATTTTTGGAAGCTATTGCTGCACTTCATACTAAAGGCCCCTTTGCCATTTCCCCCTTGTCCACCATCACCAATACATGTAACAGAGTTGACCAGTTCCTCTTTCCCCAAGGGGGGCCTCAAGCTTTACCTTTAGAGAACCAGAGATTTCTGGGATATCAATATCAGACTGCTCCTCATCTCAGAGCAAAGGATGCAGCAAGTTATCAAGACCATGATTTCATGTTGGCTAAGAATAAATATTTTTAAGGCTACAGTAATGTGGCAGCTGGTGAAGCAGACCAAATAACACTTTCTGGTTCTGTTGTTTTTAAGGGTAATCAGGATATTAGGATAGGCACCTACTGTACATGTACCAGCCTACCATTGCAACATGTCATAAGATTTTTCTTATGAATAGTTGAACTTGTATTAGTTGGGTTAGTAATCCCGGGGGAGGGGGCCGGGTTAGTAATCACGGGGGGAAGAAGCAGAGAGCTCATCCTACCGCATTCTCACAACTCATCTCTACCTCTCATTCATGGCACTAGTAAAATATACAGACCTTTAGGGTTATTGGTTACTACATTTCAAACTAATTAGGCACATAGCGAGTGCCCTCCTCCCAGGCCTTTCTGCTTCGCAGAGTTTACACAGAAAGTGAGATAGGTGACTGAAATTATTTAAGTATGCAGTTGGTGCATGTGTCTCAAAGACTTTTCCCTTATGTCTGGCACTCAAAAATATTTAGGAATATTCAGGACATTTAGATTTTATGGCTTCTACTGGTTTGTACTCTGTAGAGTATATGAGATATTGTAAAGAACTTTTTGCATAGATTGTTATATTGTGGTGATTAAGGCTCTTTATGCAACATGCCTTTATTTCCTTTTTTTTCCTTTCAGAATACCATATCATTCTGTGAATATCCATTCCTGTTCGATGCACAGGCCAAAACACTATGGCTTCGTTGTGATGCTACTCGTCAGGTAAGTTTCGTTTTAAAAATATGTTTGGTGGGTAAACTGCTCTTTGGTATGGATTAACCATAAATTGGTTAATTATATTTAACTGCAGTATTAGTTTCATTAATACAGAATTTATTTGGACTCTTCTGTGGTTGAGAAAATTTTCAGTACTCTATAAATTTTATTTTTCGTGTATGTTTATCTAAGAACAAACGAAAAAGTCTTCGTGATTATTACAAGATTGTCAGATATGTAGATTTAAAAATACACAATAAAATTAAAGAATGAAAGAAAAGGGGTAAGGATTATAAAAATATGTCATTACCTTTTCAAAACATAAGAAACTGAACAAATTTTATGACTATATAATATGGGGCAGGTGGGCTTTCTTCTGGGGTTTCATATAAAGGACTTAGCCGAAACATGGTTCAGACTCCAGGTTCACGCGCAGTCAGGACACCTTTGATAGCTTTCGCATCCTTTGGTACTTTTGTAACTTGATTCCATTGCCATCTTTTTATCATTTGTAATCTGCAATAAAGATTAATTTTTCTCCTTTTATTATCTGTATTATGTCTTCTCTCTGTGCTTTCATTTTCTTCATGCATGCATACTTTTATTTGCTGTAGATTGTTGTGTTTGAAGTTATAATTCACTACTTTTTAATTTCTAGGTTATGATGTTCTTTCACTCTTGTTTTGCTTATTGAGTAAACTTGTTAAAAGTAAGTTTTATAACTTTTTTCTATTTTTATCAGTATGTATTGGGTCAGAAACTTCAAAAATATGCTCATGCAAACTCATTACCTTCAGTAGCCTGTTACATGTGTATCTCTGGCACCATATTCCAAAGACAAATAGGAGTTGTCGTTTGCATGCACATACAGACCTTCCAGGTTTCAGTGACCAGGGTATAGCAGTACTGTCTGTTTGAACTTACTTAACCTCATTATTCCTGAGTCTGTAATATTAATGAAAATGAAACTAAAGCTGAATAATGCCCCGCATGATGTGCACAAAATAGATGTACAGTATACACTGTTACTTTTAACACACACACACACACATGCACACACAGAGAGAGAGAGAGAGAGAGAGAGAGAGAGAGAGAGAGAGAGAGAGAGAGAGAGAGAGTGAGTGAGTGAGTTATTTCTAGTACTAATGTGATATGCATAAAAAAATGACGAGAATTTCCTGTCTCTTGCCACAGACTAATTGCTATTTATGGATGCCTTAAGGGAAGGTTGGGATTCATCTACAGGGTTTGGTAACTTCAGGCTTATAGTTGCAAGAGTGAAAGGATGTGCAAATAAACTTTCTGTAACCGAGGCAAATAAACTTTCTGTAATGGAGGGTACCACAACTACTCAATTAGGCATTCAAGAGCTACCTGTACTCTCAGTGTATGAAACTTTGCAAGTCAAGTGCGGGAGGATTAGAGGAATTCTATAAGAATCTGTTATATACAGGAAGCTGTTATTAACAGCAATCCTATGCTTTGGCTGTTGGATCCTGCCCAAGTACAGTTCTTGAATCTTAACATACACCGTAATAACATTGTTGAGGATACCATCAATCAATTGCTTCATCATGGAGTTACTGAATTTAAGAGACCATTGAAAGTAAGTATCTTGAGTTATCTGTACAAGCAGTTCATAAGCCAAATAGAATACTCATTCATTTTTATGTTGAAATGTAGGCGCTTGTTCCTTCAGTTAGGAGAAAGGCTGCAATTAATGTTAGGTTGTTGATAAGTTGTCACCATCTTCAAGTTGTTTAAGTATTGTAAGTAAATAGTTTTAACTAATGTAGTTCACCTCTTGTAGGAG
Source organism: Macrobrachium rosenbergii (assembly GCA_039081455.1). Lineage (NCBI taxonomy): Eukaryota > Metazoa > Arthropoda > Malacostraca > Decapoda > Palaemonidae > Macrobrachium > Macrobrachium rosenbergii. The sequence continues at coordinate 23,151 of JANJGK010005637.1, read as the reverse complement.
AAACTTTACTGATGTTGTGTAAGACTGTGGCCTTTGTTTTTGAAGTTTTTTTTCCTATGCTGGGAAGCGAAGGGAAGATGAAAATACATAAAATTAAGAAAAATTTCTATCGTAATGACATTCTTGTTATTAGAAACCTGAAATACCTGTTGTAATATTTAAGTTTTAAAGAGGCAGTAGCATATTGGTATCCCCAGTTTAAAAACTGTTAAATGTAAGGTTGTGATATTTTGTAGGTTTGTTTTTTCATTTCATTGAGAGACATGTATAATTCTGACAATGCAAGTCATAAAGTCATAACAGTTTGTTTTATATCCAGCATAAAGTCATAATAGTTTGTTTTATATCCAGCTTTTCCATTGGGGTATGTGGTGTAAAGTCTTACGAACAATACATTTTTTCAATCAATACAGACTTACATTAGTTTTTAGTTGAGCTTGTTTAATTTCTATGCAAGAATACTTTGCATTTATAAGTCCACTTCTTATGTATTTTTATTATATATTAGATTTTCATTATGTTCTTTGGGAAGCATAGTCATTGTAATAAATTTTTTGAGTCCATTATTAGTAAATGAACTTATTTCATATTTAAGGATTTGGAGTTTATTTAATTATAATCTGAGGAATTTTTTCATTTTAGTGTATTTCCAGAGTATTTGTAAGAGTCATTAATTCTATCTCATAATCTTTTTCAGGTACATTTTATTGGTGAAGAAGCAGAGGATGCTGGTGGTGTACGCAAAGAATTTTTCCTTCTCCTTCTCCGAGAAATTCTCAACCCTAACTTTGGGATGTTTACACAGTATCCAGAAAAAAATACCATATGGTTCAAGGAAGGTTCTCTCGATGAGGAAGTTAATCTCACTTGTTTGTTTTCAATCATTTGTCTTCATTACTCACACTCTTACTAAAACACTGCTCTCCTGTCGTCGGACATCGTCTTTCTCACAGAACTGTTCGGTGTGTGATTTCCATTTTCCAGCAACCGCAATCTTGACTCAGATCTTCGAAAAAACGTATCCTATTTGAACATTTTCTATAAGGCATATTTCAAGTAGGGATTTTTTGCCTTTATTGCCAGAAACTGAAGAAGTAGAACCTTCTATTCCGTTTGCAGAGTCAACATCCGCCTTTTGTCGAGGTCCAACCAAGTTGGATTGCCCCGTTTTGGAGGTTTTATATTCCCTTTATGGAGGAACTTTCTTTCTGGTATTTTTCCTGAAGACGAAAAATGTAAAGCTACTTTAACTTTTTTTATATAACATACATAAATTTTTCCCTTGCACGGTTGTTCTTACGTGATAAATTAACACTGAAATTTTAAAGCCTCGTGAGGATTATTTTAAAAGCTTTTCCTGCACGATAGTATAATTAGGTTCTGTCACAACAAAATGTGTTTTTGGACAATCTTAAGGTATCATGTGATGCCATGCCGTATCGGGATTTTTTTCTCAGTTTCTAGCCTGCATTCCAAATTACAGTTTTTTTTTTTTTTTTTACCATCTAGACATTTTCTGGATAAATATATCTAATTTTCTTAAAACGGTAGAAGTGAATACTATTTCTTTATTTAGTTGTTGTGGCCAGAATAAATATGCAAACCAATAGGTGCAAGTATTGGTATGTAAATTTTATCGGTATCACCAATTATTTAATCTAACAAAGAAAATGATTATGTATTCGTTTTGCATACAGCTCAACCTTCACAAATCCATGGCTTTTCAATACGGAAGATAAGTATCCTTCGTTGAAATAATAATAATAATAATAATAATAATAATAATAATAATAATAATAATAATAATAATAATAATAATAATTTATGAGCAAGTATGAAAAGACAACTTTTCAGGCAGAGGCGTTGGAAAAGCAAGTTCAATTCTGAATTAAATTCAGCCATCTTAACTTTGTGAGAAATTCAAGACAGTTTTGAATAAAATATGAGCTCGAAATCTTGACATGGACATTAAAGAAAATCGAAAAATTCGGCGTGAAGGAAAAGGATCAGTGGCAGGAACTGTCGCTGAAGGTAATAAACTCCACGAACGTAAGGGAGTCTTATTCTGATGTGTTCCCACTATCAGTTTTGCGAAGGCGAACTAGCAATTCCAGATTAGGTGCAGACAGAGGCCGAAGGAAAAAAGTAGAATGGGTTTGAACCGTTGGTGCAGGCATGGGCTGGGGAAAAGGAACCTCTAAGCAGGTGAGTAATGGAATCCTCGAGTATTGCCTCTGGAAATAAGAAAGGAAGGATTCCACAATAAGCTGTAGGTCCCGTTGCTAAGTAACCAATTGGTTCTTAGCCACGTTAAATAAGTCTAATCCTTTGGGCCAGCCCTAGGAGAGCTGTTAATCAGCTCAGTGGTCTGGTAAAACTAAGGTATACTTAACTTAGTCTATAAAAACCTATTGTAATTAATCGAACCCTCTCATGAATAATATGACCCTTGCCCTATAGAAAAGGAAATTATTGTGAAAACAGAAAAGATGTATTTAATGGCACATCAGTTCAGAGACAGTTTTCTTTCCAATTGTTCTTTATATTTTCATCGAAATTTTAGTCCCTCATCTGTGCTCAGAATACTTCTACTATTTTCACCATTAATATTGCTGCTTCATTATACCACTGTACCGATAACATGTTCATAGCATCATAGCATGTAAGTGTTATAGCATGTGCATAAAGAAATGTTCCATTTTGTATCGTACATTAATTGATCAAGATCAGTGCTTCACGAATGCCAATGAATGCATGAAAAGACGGGTAAGGCAAGGGCGACTGTTTGTCTCGACTCCGTAAATGAAATAAAAACAGCCGGAGGTGTGACAAATTAAATCAGTTTTGAATATATGTATATTGTATATTCAGACAGTCATAGAAGACTAAATGGGCTTCACTGCGCAGAACCTGGCATATGCGATATGCTGCCAACATGTATTAAAAATATTTCTTTACTAAAGCCTAAAAAAAAATGTTTTTTATCATGTTTAACCCGTAATTTTGTCATTTGTTTTGCCTATAAGGACTTTTTGAGTATAGTGTGATACATAAAAACAATTAAGCTTTAAAATGACCTCAGAATAGCTCCTGATAGATGAAACGAAATTTTAAAATTTCAGCAAAACCTCCACGAGGGCAATTGTGTTATAGAACTTGCGAATGTCGTAAAGGGTATCTACAGTCAGTATACACCTAAGTGTACTTATGGCTAAAGCAAAAGAAATTTAACAATATTAATCAGTTATACAAAACCTGTAAACTTAATTGAGAACAAAGATGGACAAAATAGACAGCAGTGAGCAAACTAAGAAAAGCCTACAGATTGCACCACCAACACATCGTAACAACCACTAGCATCATGTGAGGGAAGTCTGAACTCCTGGCACGCACAGAACGACTTAGACAGAATGATTTGCGCGAAAATGGACAATAATCAAAGTTACTTTATCCCAAAATGACTTTATAAAGTTCATTTCATGGACAGTTTATCGGTATTTACAATTTACCAGTTACATGCAGCCTAAAATGAGCGTGTTGAGAATTTAACACACTTACTGAAAGTTACAATGTTAGTATTCTGTCACAAATTAAAATATTACGGTTACACAGGCTTTTGACCGTTAGGAATAATGGCAAATGGTGAAAAAATGGAAATAAATTGTTTTTAAGACCTTGATTTGAATGGCAATGTTTCTAGTAACAAGAATATTTTAATCGATCAGCAATATACTGTTGTTTACAAAACAGTAATAAGTTTTTCATGGTTAATGGCGTGACTTGGATAAGATTAATAAGTATGACTCACAAGCTTCAACTCACAAGCTTGACAACGGGTAAAGTATTCCAGTTACTCAGAAAAGTGATGGGAGAAAGAGACGTTGTGAGGGGGGGGAGGCGGTTTGTGATTTAAGGAAATGTACTACCATCACAGTAATGAACATACTTTATTTAAAAATGCAGATGTTATGACCTCAAATTTCAAAACAACATACACAACTAGAAGATTATTTCCCATATGGAACCTACAGGCAGCCTTGATCTGTAAGCTGCATTACACACGATCAAGTAGAATCACCACCAGACATACTGGGCGCTTTTGGTCAAGAGAGTTGTGCCGATGAGGTTGACGGCTTGTTTATAGATCTGTGCTGATGGAGTAAGGTCAGTAGGTACAGCATGGTACTTTGGGGTTGGTTTACCTATGGGGCAGCTCTTGTTTGAACGCAGTGCATAGGATGTTGGCTGATCCATAGGATCCACTTCTACTCTAACTGGAGCAGGAAACGAATTAAAATGAACATTGCATTGAGAATGATTTTTATTCTGGTTCTCTTAAACCTGCCATGTGCCCACGGGGAGGGCATCTACCTCTCCCAGTGGTTACTGGTGGCTCTTCCAGCCCTAAGCCTTCAGGGGGACCCTGTCTTGGAAACCAAAAGGCCACTTTTCAAGAGTTGCTGCATCACACTGATGCTCTCTGAGAGAAATTAAGCACTCCTTTTTCTGTTGTTTCAATATCTCTGTTGAGTTAACTTAGCTACATAGAATCACTGGTTCCATCACAATTGGAGGGGCAGAGACCTATGGCTTGTCCATGCAACAGCCCTGTTGGAGTAAGCAGTTCGCTGTCCCCATCGTAGGAAATATATAACAATGCCTTTTGGTTTATTAAGTCTAGCCCCCATACAATAACCAACAGATATGTCAACGGAGACAGTAGCTTTTCACTCCAGGGCCTTGCATTACCTCTGGTTATTTTACATTTAGCCATGAGACGTTAGACTTATTTTTAAGTCTAATTAAGTCGAATAATATTATTTCATCCTTTTAAGAGCACACTAATAGAACTAAATTTATAGCATTTTTTCAAAATAGCCGCATTTAATCGCAACACTTGAGGGAGGATGTTTATTATAAAACACCCCGACTGCACAAAAATCCTATTGCATGGGGAAATACATTCAAATCCTATTCAAGTTAAAGGTACGAAGACAATGACGTCGTTTGGCAACGCAGTTTGTCCTTTCATTTGCATGGGTGAGGTCGGTCAGTCCCAATTCCCTGCCTTTCATTTGTTCGGTGGAAGAGGGAATTCTCAATACTTTCAAATCTTAAGACCATTTTTTTTTGGTTCCCAAAATATCTGTTTATCATTATTTATACTTTTTGGGATGTTTTAACCTTTTCATATAAAGCAGCAATACGTCAATCTAAGTGTTGGCTTTTATTACCGATATATTTTTTTTTGTATTAGAAAACCCTAAATTCTAATTATATGGTCAATTAATATTGCTAAGGAAATATCAGTTTCATATATTTTTACGTAATTTCAGTAAATCCCGTATGAATGATTAACACACAAATATCAACTGTTTATAAATAACGCCAGTTACATGTCCCACCCGTTGACTTGTAAAATCTAATCTAGATATCAGTAACCTGAGTTGAACTTAACTGAACTATGACAGCTTTTGTACAGGATGAATATCGTACTTGATGCTGATCCAGACAAAATTTATTTTTCTCAATAACATTAAATGTGATTTACTTGTAAACATCTAGCAAAAAGTTTATTCTGAATATGTTTTCGATTAGGTCCAATATACCATAATCAAACAGATCACAGGAGAAGAAGAATAGGATATGCAAGGTAATTACAGTCAATTGATGTATTACATACTGTTCGCTCATCGTAAATATCTCTTCAGTGATTAAACTATAAAATATACTCAGGTTAAAAAAATGCATACAATTAAAGATGGAAAATAATATGATGACAATGTGTACCAGAAACCCTTTATTCTTCACGGAATATTTTGGAACCCCCTTTATGTGAAAAACCTATTTGGTAAGAACTCAGAATAGCAGGTATTGAGAAGAAGTATCTCATAGCACACTGCTTTTCGTCAAAGGCACTTCAAAGTAGCACTTCAGCTTGAATAACAGGTTCCATTTATGTGGTAATAATGAAAGACAATATACAGCTGAATTAAATTTGTTCCAGTGCAAATGAGAGAAAAGTTTGTCCTGTGGTTATTGTTCATTTATGATCATCTTTCCTCTGTTTTAAATCTACTGTATATTTACTCCACAGTAACATTCGGTTAAAACTCGTTAATTCAGTGCCATATATATCGGTTCTCTGAGATTAGTTTATTCATCATATTCCAAAAGCATTGTTTTTCCTATATTTAACCATTAGTCTATTTAATATGAGATGGAGAGAGATAAACGCTTTATTACATTTTTCGGATTGGGTCTTTTTAGGCAAAAATTAGCACATATTCCTTGGCAGAGCTTAACAAAAAAGAAAAGTGTGTCTGAGTACAGAAAATTTGGAAACCAGACAGTTCAACCCTTCTTCACTTGACCTTAATTAAGAGTCATGTAAAAAAGTACACCAAATAAAAGGCTTTGGGGAAACGAAACATTGTTCTACATAAATGCATATTCATTTATTATTGAGAAAATTAAACAATATGCTGTTATTTGTAATTTCCATTTGGGACTGAATGTCGCTACGAAGTTAAATGAATTTTCAATCAAGTAATGGAAATCGTTGGATTAAAATTCACCTTTCACCCTCAACACCTAGATTATTTCTCTCTCTCTCTCTCTCTCTCTCTCTCTCTCTCTCTCTCTCTCTCTCTCTCGTATTGTGTATCATGAGAAACTTAATGTGTTATATGTCTTTCTTATGAGATGTTGTCTCCATTCAAGACGTAAAGCATATTCCTATCCTGTGCACATTGATATACTTTATATTTCCGTCTGTATCTGGGCAACTGATGTGAATGGGAAGAATTTCGACTAAACGGCCCATACTTTTACCTATCCAGAAGATACTGTGTTATGGTAGATTAGTGTATAAAAAAAACTTTCGTAAGCTTGGATTTGTTTGTTATTAATAAAATTTGATACTTTTGATAAAAACAAAAAGTTAAAACGCAAACTTTGTCATTGACTACCGTTTTCACTGAACTTTGCCGCGAAACAAGGACAGCTGTAATTTTCTGTTGTGTAAACATTGTGTTCAGCTATTTTACTACAATTATTTTTGAAAGATATTTGAAATATTTTATACAAAATGATAATATTGTGATGAATACAGTGCTTTAGCATATCTAGTACAATATCATGACGAAAATCTACAGTTGACGTATATTTGAGAATATGTCTTTAAACTCCTGCTAAAAACCTCATGAGTAAATACAGGTATGAAGAATTTTGGATTTTAATTGCTACTACTACTGTTAATAATAATAATCCTTTTTAAATAAATCGACATTCCTCATCTCTTACAGAGAGCCTCCTCCCTTCATAATACTTTATTTACTACTTTTCTCGTGCATTACCTACTACACTGTAGGCTACCTAGTCCTTACCAAATACCCCCTGAGCTAATCAAGCAGTACTCCCTGATTTGAGTATGTACATATCCATGGTTCAGTAAGTGTCGTAAAAACAAGTGCATAAGCAGGTCGTTATAAGGTTGCTAAATAGGATTTTTATAAACAGTTATTACAATTTTCCAACTACAGTCCATTTAAGATTTAATGCAAAATATAAAAAAGTTTTAACCTCTCTCTCTGTCTCTCTTTGGCGTGTCTCTTTGAATGACAGTTTGAACTCATGCATCGGTGCATATATTCAGAAACTTTAAAAATATACATTTAAGATTTCTTTCCCTCTAAACAAGCAGTGGAGTGTTATGCTACATGGCTCAGCCTGAGTAAAAGTGATGAAGAAGGGATGAATTTGTTTTATGCTGCAGCGAGCAATTGCTCTCTCCTCCATCCTCTTCACAGTCAGACCCTTTCTGCTCGGCGTCTTTCCCGTCTTCTTTTCCCATGTATTCGAGTCAACTCAGAGACAGGAAAAGAAATTCTCACTTCTTGATGAGGCGTCATCTTCCTTCCTTTTTGCCTTCACTTACATCAGGTCAGGCGTCAAAGTTTTCTGAAATGTATCCTCTTCTCTTAAGTAGAATTGCCTCTCATCAAGTCCTTTCCTTAACTGAAATTCTTGAGTGTTCAATTTTACCGCCCATGGTCTGTATGATTTGTCTCAGTAAATCAAATTAGCTTTAAATATCAAAAAAACTAAGCATTCTCTCATTAACATTATTTGAAGATTTTCTACCAACAA
>JANJGK010005637.1:0-12500 GCA_039081455.1 Macrobrachium rosenbergii | reverse complement strand
ACGTCAGTCTATTATCGACTATTCCCTTATTAGCCTTCCCCTTACGGCAATGAGCATGGCATCTTTCTCGTAATGCCCATTGGCCGTTTCCATTCACGCCTTCGACTGCATATTTTATAAGTGACAAATCCTCTTTGACAGTTTTAGCATCATGCACACTTGGACACCGATTGCCTCCGCTGACTAAAGGGTAGGTACTTTTTTTTCATAGCTTGCCGTTCCCCTTCGTAATTAACTGCCAAGATAGTCAGGCTGAGAAAGCGGTTAAAAAGAGCAAATGAAATAGATCGTTTCATCTATAATGCTTCCAGTAGGAGCGCATTATTTAGATAATTTGTTAGTCGTTATTTACAATCATCAGTGCCCCATCACTCATCACTGACTTGCATGTGTTTTTTTTCTTTTTTGTTTTTGTATTCTACTCATGCTCTTATTAATTCTCTTCTTTTTTGAGAATATCGTGGTTAAATTTCATCTAATCATATTCGTCCGATAATTAACCCGGCTCTGCCATAATTATTCCTTTCTTGAGCAGTCACCAGCAGCAATACACGAGAAGAATAAAAAAGAGAAAGATATTCCGTTTTGAAAGAGATATTTCATAAAAGTTAAAAGAAATATATGACAGAGAATAAGAAAGAGGTAAAAAATTCTCATCTCCAAGATCTGCATCTATTACCAAGAAGATGAACAGGGAAATTCTAAACCAGTGTTTCCTCGCCTTTCTCTTCCCTCAACTCCGAGAGCTCGAAAAGGCAAGAGATCACACGCACATCAACAATTGCGCCTGACTTCTCTTTTTTCTGTTGCATTTCCTTCCCCTCTTAAACATTCCACTTCAATATGTGAGGGTTTTTTATACTCGTATTTTTCCTACTTTGTGTGATTGCGTATTTTTTGAGGTCCTGCTAACCCGTCAGTGAGGGGTGAAATATCTTTAAGAGGAAGAATAAAAATGTACGATAAAAGAGATTACATTTATGAAAGTATTTTGCTGGTCTATAATTCCCATTAACTTCTTGCATAGTGTGAATGAAAAATGAAGATTCACCGGGAATAAAGAATAACAAAGTAATTAAGAAGATGAAAGAATTAGTGGGAAAAATTTTGCTCAATTGTGGGATTGCAGAAAGGATATAAAAGGAACTGTAATACTCAGAAGTTTGCACTTTTTGAGACTGGCTATCACCAGCAAGAATGCTTCAAATGCTTAAAAAATGGGAGAATAATATATATATATATATATATATATATATATATATATATATATATATATATATATATATATATATATATATATATATATATATATATATATATAAGCATTAAGCTACGAATGTCGTTTAATATCCAATTCGCTCTAATAGCCATTGTTAGTTCTCGTGTTCGGCGGTTCAAGCTTGTGAGACGACGAAGTGCTTAGCAGTTATATATATATATATATATATATATATATATATATATATATATATATATATATATATATATATATATATATATATATATATATATATATATATATATATATATATATATATATATATATATATATATATATATATATATATATATTTAGAGAGAGAGAGAGAGAGAGAGAGAGAGAGAGAGAGAGAGAGAGAGAGAGAGAGAGAGAGAAATTATAAATCTTGAATTTAAATGTCACTGGCAAATCCTTTTAGACACATACAAAATCGAAATATCATTGGTTCTTCTTACGTTTCCGAAGAAATAGGTTTCATAATTGCTTGCTAAATAGATGACGTTTGCTTACCTTATGTGGAAGGATATGAATTGTTCACCTTAAAGTAGTTTTTGATCAGGTGAACGGATAGTCAAGTAATCGTGTCTTGTTAGTGAGTCCACTCTTGCTCTTACTCTTTTGAAGAGCAAAGATATTTGAGTCATCGCTAGGGATGGAAGTAATAAACCCTTTTAGGAATTTCGTAGTTGTAGGCGTTAGCGTATGGTCGTTGCTCATGCTTGTCACCCTTTCCCCTTTCTTTATCTTGTTCACTTGAATCACCCCAAGGGCGGGGGATCCACTGCATAACCCTCTCTTACTTAATAATTTCGTTCTTGTTAGTTGGTGTAAAATATTTGTGCTCATAGATATTATTATTATTATTATTATTATTATTATTATTATTATTATTATTATTATTACAGTACATGATAATGAGAATAACAGTGTAAACATAATTTTCAAATGCTTTTGCAGTTTTGTTGCATTAACACAGCGATTCAAATCGTGAGTAAAACATTTCATATCATGTACTTTAATTGTAGCAAGGTAAGAGAATGTAAGTATATTTAGCAAATTACAGCAAATGTTTTTGCAAGTTTTCACCACCGTTTCCCCGTCTGTGAAATTCTTGTTCACTTAACTTGTCAAATAAACTAAGCACAGAATTGGCTTAACCACTAACTTCTGCTAACTCATGTAAAACGTGAATTTATGAAGCAACTGCTAACGAGAAATTTGGTTTCAAGCGAGGTCCTCCTTAGTTTTCCAAGGTTCGAGGTACAGTTTATATGACAGGGTTCATTTTAGTGCTCGTGTGACTGGAAAGGAAAACTTTAAGATTAGGTCTGGGAGCTATTCCTTATTTCCTTCCTTCTGCCAAGGAGATAAATGGACGAAGTGGCAGTTATAGCACTAAGAGAGAGAGAGAGAGAGAGAGAGAGAGAGAGAGAGAGAGAGAGAGAGAGAGAGAGAGAGAGAGAGAGAGAGAGAGCAAAAATACAACATGTCAATAAAAAAGACAGTCTGTAGCTGCTGGTATATTTAAAAATAAAAAAAAAGAAAATCAATGTGCGATAACGGAAGTTTGTAGTTTCAGAAAAGTAAATCCCCTAACGGTGTCTGGTGAAAGAGGGAGATTTTAAATAAAACGCCAAGAGGATCACACTTTACGCAAATTAAAAGAGGCTCTGTACGACGATGATTGGTTGTAAGTGCTTTGATCGTTGCGTGCTTAAATCAGGTACACAAGTTTTTGCTTTTCTGTATATTTGACAGGAAAGTCTCACCAACCATCAAATATATTAATCGGTATACTTATCCAGTGAGGGAAAAAAGCCTTATAAGAGAAAAGATGGGTGAAGGGCTGGAATGATAATACAGTTAGTTATTGATGAGGACATGAGTGGCGGGGCTCTGCAGTAAGAAGCGACATTTTTGGTGGAAGTACAATTTGGAAACAGAAGTAAAGAAAACAGTTAGTATAAGGGAAGTACTGGTAACGCACAAACAAAATCTATTTTGACGCTGCAAAACAACATAGAAAATGCCGCGAACGAATAAGGGAGTTGAATAAAGAAATTCAGAAAGAGTCAGCAATACATTTTTTGTAAAGGTAGCACAATACAAAAGAAAGGAAGGAGAGAGTGAGCGACAATGAGAAATATCTTAGTAATATAGAACAAAAAAATCAACCGGGTTTCAAAAATATTTTAAATGGAGTATTAAAGAGGATTTTTAAATATCGGTGTTATATATAGGAAGTTAAAAGTAAAGTTAAAGTCCTCCTGGGCCTCTGTAGGCTCATAGGGCCGGCGCTGGTCTCTTGTTTCTCAGGCCAACAGCCAGTGGGGGACAGGCCCCAATGCATATGACACGTGGCCAATGTGTCGTTAGGCCCACTGATCAACTCCCCAGCCCGAGGGGTGGTACCTATTCTCCTACTGAACCTATCTGGTTTTTTCGGACTGCTAGGTTGACGGGCTGCCGGGATTTTTGCAGTGGTGCAATCCAAGCCATCAGTGAGCGGCGGGATTTGAACTCCTGCCCTCTCGACTAATAGCCAAGAATCATACTACTACGCCACCACGGCCAGGGTGACCAGAGTTTGAAAATTGAAATAAGGGACACCTAAATTGGAGAGGTAGTTGAATAATGTGTGTGTGTATATATATATATATATATATATATATATATATATATATATATATATATATATATATATATATATATATATATATATATATATATATATATATATATATATATATATATATATATATATATATATATATATATATATATATATACCATACCTTTTCTGCCTCTGTAGAATTTTTTTGCTGGGGAAAATGATCTTATTCCTAACACTGCTCCAGCTGAAGCTGCTTCTTTATTTGATTTGTGCTGCTGCGTTGATCCATATTTTGCAGTATGCTCCGCTTTTGTTGTTGTTTTGGGGGACGAGCCACTGTTGCCAATTTTGGGCGGCCGCCTTTACCCCGTATTTTGCAAAATTTCACCAGTACATTGTATTTTTTTTTAAATATTGAAAATACGGGACAAAAGGCGTCCCGGGGAGAGTCGATGCGGGACACGGGACAAATGTCATAAATTTGGGACAATACCGTCACGCTGGCCACGGCGGCTAAAGTATGCCTTTTTTTTTATCACAATTGATCAAAATCATTAAAGTATAAATATAAATGCTTGCAAATAGTCAGTACAGTGTCATTTTAGGCCAATCTACTCTACCAGTGAATATATGGTATTATATTATTTTTCTTTCCCAACTCTCGGCGCTTAACTGTCGGTTAAAAGTGTCGGTTCTATGAAAATAGTTGTGAATTAAGTTTAGGTGCTTACAAATAGTCAAATTGTCGACTCATACATATATATATTGAAAGAACCATTATCGTTAGTTAGGAAGAGAAGAAAAGCGTACGTTATTGGAAGTAAATTTTATGAATTAAATAGAAAATATCGTAGCATTCGTCCCATAATGGTAAATATTTTTTACCATCGGGAGCACTTACAATGACAGATGGCATGATGGGATTAAAAGTGACAAGTAAGAAGTGAAGGAAGGGAGGCAGTAAAGTCTTTGCATTAAATTAGAAAGACAAGAGAAGTGTCCAAAAAAGTGTATGTTGTAATGCATATGGAATACTAAAGCACAACTTCTCTAGGTGCGATTTTATTTATATATGTGAGTGTTATGATAAGAGAAAACGAAATTTAGCATGAATGAGTAAACGCTATAAATTCATTAGAAAATATCGAAGCATTGGTCTTCTAGTGTGTGTGTGTGTGTGTGTGTGTGTGCGCGCGCGCGCGCGCGTTTCAATACGTTCGGAAGTATTTACAATGAATGACGGTAGGACGACAAAAAAGCAACTCAGAGAATATGCGAAGCAAGGAATGTAGCAACATTTCTGCTATAGATCAGGAGAATAAAGAAATGATCTAGAACAGTGAATTTTGAGATGTATATACTGAATATTGATGCAAGAGTGCTTTAGTGGTCAATTTGTCTTCGAAGGTGAAAGGACATCCAATGTATCAAGGTGAGATAAGCCAGAAGGTGACTCAAATAATGAAGTATATAACGAAAAGAGCGAGCTCTGCTACAGTAGGTGTCAGGAAATGGAAAGTAGTGTCTTGTATAGTAAGTGTCTCTCACTGCAATGAAAATGGCAATGGCAATGGAAAGTAGAATTTCAAATTCTGGTGAAGACCAGCTTCGTTGAGATAAATAAAAAAAAAATAATTAGGATAATTTATTTCCGTGTAATGATAATTTGCCTTCTTCACCAGTCTTCTACTCAGTCAACAATGAACGCTGCCACTGCTATATGCCAACAGCGGAACGACTCTAAATTCTAAACTCCCATGACCAGATCAGGTCTCAGCTGCATTTTCTCATTTTAGTTGCGAAATAAGCCACGACATAATCATATCTAGAGCACTGTTACCTAAGAACAATATTCTCCTTAATCATCTCTTTTCTGAATTAAAGAGATTATTATTATTATCATTATTATTATTATTATTATTATTATTATTATTATTATTATTATTATTATTATTATTATACTCTGAACTATTTCCTCTTTAATATTATTATTCCTTTATGCATAAGCTTATTAGGAACAATGAGTTCAAGTCGATGCCTAAAAAAATCAAACCTAGATATTTATTTTTAACTTGCATTTAGAATTTGATTAAGTCGCTTTACGGAGAATCTTTCATTTCTCGCTTAATATTTGGAAAGAAATATTGATACAGTTATACAGGAAAACCCTTCAATAGCTTCATTCACATGAATCAATTCCTATTTGTCTTGCAATTGGAATAGTTCATCTCAGCAGTCGGTCCCTTTCTATTGAATGACTGATCTAATTATCATCATGAAATTTGGTTGTGGTCAGAATATCAATCTTCATTTTTGTTATGATTTGTTCGGCGACGAGCAAATAATTAGTCTCGTTAGGAATGCATTGGAAATGTTTTATGCAGACTATCTTTCATCATTAAAAAAGAAAGTTAAGAATTTAGTGTTTAGTAATACTGTGCTAATGCATCATAAATTAGGTCACGTGGTTTTATATTATGACGAAAAGAAAAATGGTAAATAAAAAAAAAGTTATGGATATTGATACCTGTAGATTATTGGCGTAAAAAAAAATGAGTCAGTGGCAAGCCCTTTAGAAGAAATTTGTGGCGTGATAACTTTTTACAAAAGATTTAGTACGCTGTTAAAACAAGAAAAATCGAGAGTAACCGAACATTACTGAATGGAGAGAGTAACCGACAGATGTTCAAACTTGGCCCTTTTACCATTATACACTAATTTACTTTACTAAAATAAGATAAATTTTATCATTAAACGCCTAACTATATAAAATATATTACAACATTGTCTTCGAGTTCTTGGAAACATGCACATCATAAATGAGAAATAAAATAACAAATTCTGAAAGATATCAAAATACTGACATCATGAGGTTTCAACATGGATAGTTACAAACCTATATAGTAATTATTGTTTAGTAAACGAAGTTGTTAATATAATCTATGACTTTTGTGGTGAGCATACAACATACATTTTAAGATATAATAATGAATACTGGGGCAGTTTTCGAATTGATTTTATAACTCTGAAGAAAACCTCTCATTTTCAGTCTTTGGACATACAACTTATGGGAAGATATTATTACAAAAATAAAAAAAGAACTTCAGGGACTGACATAAAAATAAAAATGGTTACTGAAACCAGCAGTCAGGAGACTACTAAATTCGATATCATAGATAAGGAATTTACGTTTGTTACAAAGCACCCCAAGATGGTCAGGTGTCCTCATCAAACCTGCATAGGATTGTGATCCTCATACTTGCAAAAAATTACCTACGCATGCATATATATATATATATATATATATATATATATATATATATATATATATATATATATATATATATATATATATATATATATATATATATATATATATAAGTGCACAAGAGTCATCATCAGTGCTTCAAGCTGTTATGCCCACTGTAATGCTTGCGCTCTCACACTTCCTGTAGACTAAGGCCCGTCATTTTCAATAGTTCCTCCACAACAACAATCAGGTACTCTGATCATTTCTGTTCTGCTTGTTGTTAACGTATCCGAATTATGCTCTCTCTTTATCTTTCTATCATCCTCCTCTCCCCTACGTTTCTCCTTTCTCTTCGGATGACCCGGACATATATAAACAATTCTTTTCTCAACTTTCACCTACACTAGCCTTTTTAACACTTCTACATATTTACAAAAAAATTCACCTCAGATTCTCTTTGCCCCTTATATATTACACCCAATTATGACTATATGTTCCACAAACATCAACCATTCTATACACCATTCGATATATATATATATATATATATATATATATATATATATATATATATATATATTATATATATATATATATATATATATATATATATATATATATATATATATATATATATATATTATATATATATATATATATATATATATGTATATATATATATATATATATATATATATATATATATATATATATATATATATATATATATATATATATACATACATATATACTGTATATGTGTGTGTGTGTGTGTGTGTTTATAGTGAAGTCTTCATTTCCTGTCAATTAAAAAATGATTATCGTTCCATGGCCTTCGTTAGCATGATGACCTTCAATTATTTATGACGTAAAGTGGGCGATAATGCTGTGCTGAGTGGAAGAATTAGCCTCTTTCATTATTCATATGAGCCTAGGTTTTCATTTTAATCGACTAAATTTTCCAGACACGTTTAATTACAAATCGAGTCATCTTTATTTGTTTTGTATCCATCAAAGTTGTTCCCCTTCTAGGAGGTAGAGAGGGTTTGCTCTAATAGTGGACATTCCTAGGTTTGGTAGAATTACAAACAGTTCTATTAGTTTTTTGTTCTGTGCATAACAAAGAGGTAATGAAAGCAGGCCATCTTTGATTCATCCATATTTGGTGCGGATCTTCCCACTTGTTCTTAATAATATTATTTGATATGACTTAAAATTTTGTAAATTATCGTTAAGCGGAAGAATAAAATACTATGCTCTTGATATCATACACACTTCTTATTAGAACATGAACATACTATGCATTTATATAGCGACTGTTCGGTATATAATTTGCTTAAGTTCTAAAATATGTCTCATGTCTAACTAATTGTGTTAGGAACAAATGGTCATTGAAATCCTCTTTCAACAGAATATTCAGAGGAAATAACTGTTGCAACATATGCTTGGCAACTATCTACAGTTGTAAACTTGCCACCTTTGAGTTACATATGTCTCAATAATAACGAAACAATATACCTTTTCTTATCAAAATCTATCCACACAATTACACATATTTGTAGTGAATTTCTATCTTGAGCTGTTTCACTAAAATCGGCTGTCGTTACTGCATTCGATTATGTGTATGTATATATGTATGTGTGTAAGACTTACCTAATATTGAAACATGGTTACCAGTACTGATGGCAAATTTATCACTTTGACTCAAGTGGCAAGTTAACGGGTTACTCACAGATATTCTTTGTATGTAAGGGAAATTGTCTACAGTATTTGGCTCATTTTGGAGTTTTTTCAGAATAAGTATCTCATTTTTTAATGTTTAATATTGTTTAAAAAGTCGTGACATTAAATTCCATGTGGAGGAACTTTGCAATAGGTCTTGTCAACCAAATGAAACTAGGGAGTGCTCAAGTATATCTTAGTTTAACCAGACCACTGAGCTGATTAACAGCTCTCCTAGGGCTGGCCCGAAGGATTAGATTTATTTTACGTGGCTAAGAACCAATTGGTTACCTAGCAACGGGACCTACAGCTTATTGTGGAATCCGAACCACATTGTAGCGAGAAATGAATTTCTATCACCAGAAACAAATTCCTCTTATTCTTCATTGGACGGTCGGAGATTCGAAGTCGCGGCCAGCAGAGTGCTAACTGAGAACGGACACCACTCGCCCAACGAGGAGCTAGGGAGTGTTGAACTCTATACTTTCTGTGCATAATCATTCCTACCACTTTCACCTATAGGTGCTTGTCAACAAAAGATGTTCCCTGAAAAAGTTGAACTGCCACTGGAACACAAAGGAAAAGCAATTAATAAGACTCGTTTGGTAACTTCACACATTTGAGGGATATTCCAGTTACCCAATAACACCTTACAGTAATTACAGCCCTTCCAGTTTCAAGGACAAGCTTGTTGGAAAGATATTATAAAAGTCCCTCTTTAAGAATGATTACCTTTTCTTATACATTATGCAAGTACTTCATATGAATCAGTGTAAATCTGATTTTAAAAATTAATCGATAAGCAAACAAGACCAATCTGTTTCTTTCCTTCTGATATTTTCTTGAAATATTTACAGAACGTTTTTTCAACAAAAATCAGATGTATTAGGGTTGTTGTTGATATACATAGCATGACAAAAAAAATAAACCATAAAATAGACACCTTTCATTACTATATGAGAAGATTCATTACAGTCTTTCCTGTGAGAGGGATATATCGTTCGTTTTTTCAACTTATCATGGACAGACTTCGCAGTTTCAAGTGACCAGTAGAACACACTGTTCTAGTCCAAAGATCTTTTGGTAGTGAGATTCTCAGATATATGTTACATGGTCAGATAACCCATCAGGGGTTGAAGGTTATGAAAATGACAAAAAATTCTTATTACTTAATTATGATCTGAAAAGGGTGGCAGATGCAGGAAAATGTGCATAGGAATTTCTTATGTTTTGTCGTTAGCCAAAAATGATAAAAGGCATGTTTATGATAGAATTAAAATTGCCCAGAAAATGCCCACTATGGTGTTGTGGTCGTTGGTAATTTAGAGAGGAAATAAAGTTTTTTTTAATATTATGTTTGTAACATAGACAAAATCAGTCATAGATTCTATACATATCCAGAACACTGAAGAACAGTCAGATATTGCAAGCCTCTAACAAAGCAAATAATGCTGGTATCAAAACACTTTTCATTTAGTTTTTTCGTTAACAATACTAGGGCATAATTTTACGTGCGATTAATGTTTACATTCACAAACAAGTAAAAAATGCGCCGAGGAAAGTTTTCCGTACAGCGTTTAAACAAGGCCACCGAAAATAGATCTAGCTTTCGGTGGTCTCGGTATAATACTATATGAGCTGCGGCACATGAAACTTTAACTTAGGATCGTTGCCAGAAGCACAATTATTGCTAACTTTAACCTTAAGTAAAATGAAAACTACTGAGGCTAGAGGGCTGTAATTTTGTATGTTTGATGATTGGAGGATGGATGATCAACATACCAATTTGCAGGCCTCTAGCCTTAGTAATTATGAAGATCTGAGGGCGGACAGAAAAAGTGCTGACAGAAAAATTGCGGACTTAAATTAAAAGTGCGGACTGAAAAAGAGGCAACAGAGAAAAATCATGGGGCCAGATCCTAAGTTAGATAAACACCAAAATTTAACTGATTATTGACTGGAATAAAATAACCCTGTATCATTATATAATGCCTTTGGATATTTTTTATCATATTGTCTCACAATAAACACTTACTTTTCTCAACACAAGCCGTTCTTTAAGAAGCCAAGTCTTTACTTTAGTTGCTAAAATAATCGAGCTTCATTCTAATAGCTAAAACATTATTTTGTCACTGTTACAGCCTAAGGTGGATTTTAGACATGAATTATATGATCACTCCATAAGGTATACTTTCAGAATTGTCTATACTTTCTAGTTCTGCATTTTTTATTTCCCTTGAACATTAGTATTAAAACTGGGCCAGTTTCTGGAATATCTATGGTGTCTTTGATGAGACAAAGGTATGAAAAATAAGTACAATTGAAGGTTTGTTCTCAGAATTATTATCATTTATATGTACGGAGTGACTTGTTTCTTTACATTCTTTATATCCTCTTGAGAATTCTGCTAAAATTATTTTTATATAGTACAAAAAAAGAAAGCAAAACACTCTGAAAAAACTAAGTGTCTATAACACATATAAAAAGACAAATAGAGACAAAGTGGCGAACTATACCAACCATTTCTGGCAATTACGTCAACTTAAGATGAAACACGAAACTGTTCAGATGTTGCAATATTCACATGTTCTATTTATACCAATTTCAGTTGAAATTTAGCAGAACTTAATCAATTAAACCTTTTTATTTCAGTGAAACGTTAAAAAATGTTCAGCAAAACCCTCAATTGTGAATTTTTTTGCTTGGTGACTTATACCAGGGAGATTATGCTGTCTGTTTGTCTGTTATTAGCTACATGGCACACTCTGAGTTTCTTGACTGGCAAAAAAAAAAAGAAAAAAAAAAAACTCAGTCTTTGGTAGAGATAGGAACATAATTAAGGGAGAGAAGAGACCTGTCTCTCTCTTTCTCTTTCTCTTTCTCTCTCTCTTCGGAGCCGTTCAGAATAATGAAAATGACCTACAGCGAAGTGCATATGCCATGAGTATAGGACTTGGCACTCTATATCATTTTAGAATAGGGAAGACTATGTTATGATATATCGCTATAAGCACCATTGCTGAACTTTATCAGATGTTTGCAGTCTCTGAACGTTAATGCATAATTTGCACTGATTTTGTCACAGTGTAAACGGGTAATTAGAGTGCGGATAGTTGCCATCTAAAAGTTTTTAACACATTTTTTAATCAAGGGGAAAGGAATCTTCATGATGAATGGTCTGCTATCATGAAACAATTAATCTGATAATTTTCACTATTTTCAAGTTTTATTTGATTTTGTATGATTTTTGTGTAGTTCGTTCGTATTCAGATAAACTTTCATTGAACGAGCTAATTCTGAGAGTTAATTATTCTCTTCAAATACTTGAACTCTGAACTATAGATATTTTGCATTTATATAACAATTAAGTAATTAAATCCTGCAAGTGAAAATTCAAGATCATTGGGGAATTAGTGTTTCTTTAATCCTTGAACCCTGAATAAATGGATAAGAATAAAAGAATAAAGACTGCAAATCAATGAAGCAAGTAATACCTGCTTCATTTAATAAAAAAGGATAAGGGACTTTTGAGAACGTTAAAAGAGATATCGTTTTTAACCAAGCACACTTTGAGGGGATTTCCACTCCTAAATAGCTTATTACCACTCGTCTTTCACACAATATTTTTCTATTTTCTTTTCATTGTAAAGAGG